>JAWNPW010001665.1:0-10627 GCA_035078745.1 Diastata ussurica
TAAAATTTGAATTAAAACAATCACTTAACACAGTTTAATTGAAATTTCCAAAATATTGAAATTCTATTTTTAGAAAACGATAAACTTTGGAAATAACAGGTGTTCGTTTGTTTTTCAATTTTTGTTAGAAAATTTCAAAACATTTAACACATTTTTTGTTTATTTACATATTTTATAAGCAAAATTGTTTTTTTTATTTGTTTTTCAAAATATTTTCAATACACAAAAACTGCAACATTACAAGTAATTTAAAAAGTTCTCAATATCAAAAGAAACCAAACAAGTACTTTTATATATACGTATATATATGTATATATAGAAAAATATATATGTACATGTTGTTATGCTAACCTAATTTATTAAACACGAAATCGAAGCGCGTTGACTTGTTTTCGCCTCAAGTAGTTTAATGTTACTGAGGAGTGAGTATCAACAAGTTGTTTTGATCACCAACGCCTTAGTGTGCTCTTCTTTGACGATTCTCTCGCATGGGATAAGTTGAACCGGTTGTATTTATTTGATGATATCACAAATACATTAAGGCAGTGCGTTCTCTTATCAATGTTTCATTCAATTTTTTTCTTTTTTTTTACAAATGAATGTCGGCAAACGTTTTCCTTCTATAGCATTTGTTTTATTTTTAAAAAAATTTTTGTGTGTACTTTACTACTTTTTTATCATGCTTAAGTGAGTAAGATAGTAAATTTCTTGAACGATAAATCGTTCGATAGTTGATTCATGATCGTATATAGTGAATGCTTCCATAAGTGAAACTCCAACGGTTCCACATTCTTCTTGTTTAGTCCAAAATCTTAGACTTTGACAAAAAAACAAAAACAAAAACAAAACATATACATATACATATTATTAAAAATTTAACACTTAAATTTTAAACCAATAAAATATATCAACAACTTATAAGTGAACCTACACGCTTTAGATTAAAAAAATGTTTAGCCAATTACTTATCGAAAGCAAATTAATCCAATTAACAAATTTAAAAAAAAATTAATTACTGCCAAGATATAAATAGATTTAATTTGTTTATTTCACATCTTTCTTTTATTTGTTAGAAAATAGTATTTTCAAAATACTGTATCACTGATCTGAAGATACGTTCAAACGATTGCCAGATCATACAACTATTCTCATATCGACAATGGGCTGAATTGTGAGCAATTCGTTACTTGGTATTGTTCGTCGGGTGAGCAGTGATCCAATAAGTGAGTTTTTTTTCCGCTTAACAATAGAATTTTCAATTTTAATCATCATTTTAAGTACATTAAGTCGGATATTTCAATAGATCGCATCTTCCCACTATCATTTCTACGATAATGACGAAAAGTTGTTAGGTCAGAATTGAGCTTTCGAAAGATGAATTATGCTCAAAATCGGTGGTATTTTAGGAAAAATTTGTATTCTGTTTGTTTTTATTCTTTAAAAAACGCCGACTGCCATTTTATTTTCGAGTGCAGGTAAAAAAAAACCCAATTGCACTGACTTGCAGTAACTTTCAAATCAATTTCTGATGATGGAAATGAAATAAGGCTTTTTTGTGATATTAATCGTACTGTTAAGGAAATAAATTTTGCTGATTGATCAAAACTTATAGAAGGACAGTTATCAAAATATATCAAATCATCGAATAAGTTGGACATGCCATTTAAGTTCGATGAAACTTTCTATTGAAACTTACAAGTTCAATTTTTTCCAAATCATTTGAATGAAATAAAACTTAAAGTTAAAGTTAAGTAAGTATACATTTTTTGTTTTTCAATCCTTCCGATTATAAATGTTGCCTATGGAGACCTCAAGTTTCCCCTAATTGTATGGAGAAAAATCAATTTTTGGGATTATTGGGATAATTTTTCTGGGTTAGTAAAAATGTTGAATGTAGAACACTTATGGGTTTGACGCCGCTATCATATGTTGATGTAATTCGTCATAGTGAGCTAATAGTTGTCTATTGATAGCTACTGATTAAATTGTAACCTACAATTTTTTGTTTATTGACATTGACATTGTAGTTGTTAGTATTGATTGTATTCATTTTAATTAGTTGGCATACGACTAAGTGAAAATGTATGTATAATTAAAAAAAATAAAAATTGGCAATGTCGGTGCAACGATAATTATCTCACGTTTCTTTTAAAAATAAATAGCAAAATTATGGTAATTTCTTTGTTTAGATATTTTATTTAACTTAAAGTTCTACAATTTATTTGCTTGTCAACTTTTAAGTACAAACCGTTGAAGCGACATTTAACATTGCTCGATCTCGATCTTTTTGATTGACTCAACGTTATTAATATTTCCATAAAAAATAATTTTTTTTTTTTCATTTCTAACACAAAATTTAGAAGACAATTATATTTATTTTCCAATTTTTTCGTATTGACTTTGGCTACGTTTTTCCGAACATATCTCTGTACAAACAAGAACTTGCCATCTGACCTTTTTCATCCATTGCAAACACATTTGTGTGCCTTGTGTTAATGAAACAGATTTGTTCGTTTATCACAACTGCATTTGTATTTTGTTTGCATCAGTTTGGCTGACTGAACATTTCAACACCATTTTCTAAACATTAGAAATCTGTGCTGATTTTTTCATCATCGACCTCTGTCTGGCAATTCTTTGATGAGTTCAACTATTCCTTCGGTGGTAAACCTCGTGGTCTCAACACGGTCTCCAATAGATTGGGACCTGGCTGATTTTTTGGTCGTGGTGTAGGTGTCAGCGAACGTGTGTGTGGCGTTGATTCTGGCTTTTTCTTACCAGCGACATTAGATGTGGCGGCGCGGCGTGCACGTATTTTCTCCTCCATTTTACTGGGTACCATGAAGCAATTGGATTCACGATATATGGGCTTACGACGATCGTTCCATGGAAACTCCCATACAATGGGTGTGAAATCGCGTTTATATTTCTGACGTGGCTTGAACCACAGATCGGTAGTCCAGTCCTCCTCAACGGGTGGTTCATCACTGAAAATATTCCAAATATATTTGTAAAGTAAATAAAAAAGTAGTACATTATTTGAGTGTCCTACTTACCCACGTACATAGACTCGTACATATCTGCCTGATTTGCGAAATATGCTCAACGCCTCATTGAATGTCAATTCTAACGCGGGTATATCGTTAATTTGTGTTATCTCATCACCAATACGCATTCCAGCACGTTTGGCCAAACCGGTCGGTATAACATTTAGGATTGTTAAAGGTTCAAACTGATCTACACCGCCTGAAACCTCAATGCCCCACATTACGTCGATGAAACTCATAACTCGGCGATCAGTTTCGACTGTATATGTCATACGCAGCTGATATTCGACATTATCAAATGCATCCGACTCGTATGCGGGAATTTTAATTTTCGAATCAATCATCATCGTAGATCCAACAGTAAATCCCAAAAACTGATCGATTGCTTAGAATCGCTTGTTTCAACCACTGACGAGCGTTGCAACGTCCTGCCAACAATTCGATTTCAACTCAATTGATTAGGTTCGTAGTAAGAGATGCTGTATTTATAGTCGATTGACATTTTAAGAAAACCATGGTAAAATCAATTGTTCGGCCCTCAATCACAAAACAAAACGTCATCACCATGGCTTCATCAATCAATTGATCATTTGCCAGAAGTTCACTGGTGTTTTTCGATTTATTGATGCATTTAGTTAATTATAGTTTCATTGCTACGACAAATTTTTATTTGTTTTTTTTTTAACTTCCCTATTAACGGAAATGCACTCTATTTGTTATAAAAATGTTAAGGTGCCATTCATTCATCAATGCAGGATGAAACGGCGCCAGTTTCAAATTAATTTTAAATTATTTTGACCACACCGAGAAAAATTATAATAATATTTACTAAAATCATATTTTACATAAATACTCGCTACGATAGTTAAAAAAATTCGAACAAACCGATGGGCAAGATCTCGACAAATAACTCGATAACTACAACAGGATACGACCTACCAGTTTAGAATACGAACTTTCATTTTTTTTTTTATTTCTTCAAAATTTAAAAATTTTCTGAAATATTTTCAAAATATACAAATATCTGCATGCACTAGCATTAAGAATCGGATGTTAGAAAAGTTTTGATTTTCGAAAACCTTAACTTTTTAATTTTAAACCATTTTATTTATTTAAAAAAATTTTCATTATTCAGAAATCGAAAAATTCTCGCCTCTAAATTCATCCTCATTCACGGACGTTATATAGCGTTTGTATATCTGTTTGTAACACGCAGAATGCGTAGCCGGAGACCATATTATGTATATAATCGATCAAGCCTTGTCCGTTCTTCCGTCCCTCCATTCGTTCGACCGTTGAGTTGAGATGTTCGGAGCAAATTTGGTACATGAAAATTCAACAAAAAGTAAGAAAAAGCTCCAAAAAAAATTATAACATGAAAAATGCAATAATTGTCAAATATAATGAAAGTTGTTAATTAATATTACGTTTTAAATAAAATAATATAGTTGTTAAAATATTTTGATGGATTTTCATATGTGCTATCACTCATTTTCGTTCAAAATTTGTGGCGTGTTCAGAAGAAGAATGTAAGAATGCTTCGATGGGAAAATTGAAACCAATTGAAACTGCGTGATATCATATTTGGACCAGCGTTCGTAAACTTTAGGAAGTGTTAGTGAATTTTTGAGAAATCGAATAACGGAGCTGCGCAGTGCGTAATCTTTTATTTTATCATTCTTGAGTTCAAGTAGGCGGGTCTAACCGACTACAGCATTCTTTCTGGTTAATTTTAGAATCAACAATTAAATATATATTTTACAATCAAAATCGCATTTGAAAAGTCCATTTATCCACCAATAGTTTTAATGAAATAAATAAAAGTTGAAGTTGAAAATATTACTGCAGCGAGGTACAGTGCCAGCTCGCTAATCCGAATTAATGATTGCAGACCCTGATTCGGATTAACGAAATATTCGGATTACTGTATATAACATATAATATTTCACCTAACTCTATATTCGAAAATAATAGACAAACACAATAAAACACAAAAATCGTCTTAAATTCAATTCGGATTACTGGATAATTCGGATTACACGCCTTCGGATTAGCGAGCTGGCACTGTATTTAAAAATTCCATTTTTTACCTAAAAAATGTGAATATTGATTTGATAAAAATTTCGGGTACATAAATTTCTTAGCGAACTAAATGAATTATTTTTCGAACAATTATTTGAAACCAATTGACATTTTTGCGGATTTTATATTTTCAAAAAAAACGTAATTTGTTTAATAAAAGTTTTTTAAAGACATGGAAAATTTGTGATTGAAGACACCAATTTTTGAAACTAAAATTTAAAATTTTTTAAATTGTTCAATGTAAAATTTAAAAACATAGGATATTTTAATTTGTAGTAACCAATTGTTGAAACTAGATGTGAAATTGGAAATGAAAAAAAAAACTCAACAATTTTCATATGATTTTAAAAATTCTTATTTAAAAATTTAATTTTGAATTCCATTTTGAAAATATTGACGAATTTTTTTTCAGGGTAGTTACGTTGTTTCAGTTAAACTGACCGTTCATTGCCCAGTGTATTTGCGAAAAAAGGGGATAATTGGCAAAAAAAATAGAGCTAAATTTTAGAAAATGCAAAATATCAATGATTAGATGAAATCAGTGATGCCAATGCAAACGTAATACCATATTAGAAATGCACAACGAAAAAAATTTTAAATAGAAAAATATTGATTTACAGTTGTGTGCTGCATGTGTGTTCGTACCACCACTCTTAGTTGATTCAACATTTATTCAATAAAAAAAAAAACAACTCGATATATAATAAAATGATATATAATATCATTCCGTTCGCATTTATTTCGCTCTCTTTTTCTTCCTTCTTCCATATCACTCTCTGGCTACAAACTGTCAAACTGCTGTAACGTATCCTAGAATATCTACTATTTACTGCTATCTTCCCTTTTGATACAAAGAAATGCTTTTGTGAAAGTTCTCAGCGAACTGCTATGCTTCGTTACATTCATTATATACCATTATTCCTTATCGTATTAATCTTTTATTCAATAATACATTTAATGTACTTCTTCTTTTATTCATATTCATTGAACAAAAAAACTAATTTGATTCTATTGTTGTTAAGTTTCTGATAAAAATTGTTTGTTAATAAAGGCACTGTGGAAATTTATTAATATTTTTGTAATTTGCAAAATGTTTCAAACATTTTACCCGTTTTTCACAAAAATGTGACAAAAATATTGGCAGCACTAGTCGAAATAGTTTAAATAAAATAAAGAGGAGAAAAAGAATATTGAAAAATAAAAACAACCTTCACGTATGACCCCAGTCGCAACTAAATTAAATTATCATCAACAATATTGCCGATAACAAAGGATCAAAATATAATGGAAATAGTAGGTAAAGTAAAAAATTACGATTGGGGAAAACTCGGCGTGTTATCGACGGTCGCTCAATTGGCCGCAGCAAACGACAAAAATTTTGTCAGCGATGACAAAACACCGTACGCCGAACTTTGGATGGGCGACCACACAAGCGGTCCATCGACAGTAAAGAGTAGCGGCAAAGAACTTAGCAAAGTTTTACCACAGCATTTACCCTTCCTTTTCAAAGTATTGAGCATTCGAAAAGCATTAAGTATACAAGTGCATCCCAACAAAGCCGAGGCGGAACGTCTGCATAAGGAACGTCCAGATATATACAAGGATCCAAATCACAAGCCGGAATTAGCTATAGCGCTGACGCCATTTACAGCTCTATGCGGTTTTCGACCAAACGCAGATATTTACAAAATCTGCCAGGAATTGCCACCGCTGAAGGAGCTTGTTGGTGGTGATGCCAACGTTGAGTTGCTTAATACAGACACCGCAAATAGTTTGAAAACATGCTATGAAAAGTTGATGACATCGGACGAAACTATTATAACCAAATGTATCGAGGAGATTTCCTCAAATTACGTCCATGGTAAGTATACCACACAAAAGTAACTTTGTATAAATAATTTATCGCCTTACGTTTCAGTATTGGAATCTCATCGACTAAAGGACATTTTCACAAACGTTAATAGAGATTTTCCACAAGACGTTGGAGTTCTATCAATTTTTTTTTTAAATGTGCTAAGACTGCAGCCCGGACAAGCAATATTTCTTGGGGCAAACGAGATTCACGCATATCTGCAGGGCGACTGCATTGAATGCATGGCTTGTTCGGATAATGTTATACGCGCTGGTTTAACACCAAAATATAAAGATGTGGCACAGCTAATCTCATGCTTAAACTATGAAGGTGTTGCAGCCGGCAAAAAGATATTTCATCCTTATCGGATTGATCCTCACGTTCATCTCTTCGTGCCACCTGTCGATGACTTTGCAGTTGCTAGTATTTCGTTGCCAAAAAATGTTAACGACTACAAACTACAAATACAGTCCGCAGGTTCCATTCTGTTGACACTCGAAGGATCACGCAAGTTGCGTATCAAAACCAACTCCGGTCATGCCAAATTTAGCGATTTGCTTTTACAACGCGGTTCAATTGTTTACATTCCGCCCGAAGCGGCGCCAGAAATCGAGCTTTTACCAGTGGCATCTGAAACTAAGGATTACATCGGCTACATGGCAATGTATAATTCCTTCAGAAACTCATAATTTTTTATGATCGCATTTTGATTTAAACGCAGCCGTAATCTGTTTTTGTTAAACTATTTATTGAAATTAAAATATATTTGCAATCCAAACTTGTGATTTATTTTTGGAGTAACTCTGAATTGATAAGAAATAAATTTGAATAAAAAACAATTTCACTGGTTTGAATAATTTAGTTATACTCTTGAATATATAACGACTTGTTTATCTACTATAAATATTAAAAACTTAAATCATAATCTAATCAATATTATTAGAATAATATAACGAGCACATTTAATATACAAATAGAGACAAAGTGAGAGGTATATATATATATATGTATGAAGTACTTAAAATTTAATTAATACACATTGGGATTCGTATTTTTCGGTTTATGCCATTGACGATGAGTACTCGAAGAAAACTTCTTTCGAAAAACTTTTATAAATATTTCAAAAACTCGTTTGGCTTTTTCATTTTAAAGTTACGATGACACAGAATATACTTATACTATAAAAAATCAATTTCAATGGTTCACATATATATGTATACGTTGGGAAAAGTTAGTTAGTTAGTTTTAATTTCTCTAGCAGATTATTAATTTTTTTTTTTTTGATTTCTATAAATTCAAAATGCCTCCAAAAAAGTACAAGAGTACAAAAATATTATTAGCAAAATTTGATAGACGGTCGTCAGAGTAGTGGTAATTGATAAGTACCGTTATAGATGGTGTTTGCCTTTAGTTAGGTTCCATTACACTCACATTAATATGCTTATATAGTTATATATATATAGGTAGACAGTTGTATATATTGTATAATTAATTTGTATTGTAAAACATTAAAAAGAAAGAAAATATCGGTCCTGCCAAAATACTTAACTTTAAATATTTCAGCAATATTACAAGTTGCATAGTGATATTTATATATGTATATGTATGTACGTTTAATGTGCGTAAATATCTATTTGTGTATATTTGGGACTACTGTTGGCCGTTGCTGATGCTAATAGTTTTTGTGCCCATTGTGGTTGCCAAGTAGTTTTGTGCGTTTAGCTTTTGAGCAAATTGTTGGCGCGCTTGTTGACACCATCCATACGAATATTGTTGGCATCACCCTTGGCGTTTATACGATCGATTTGCTTGTTTTGATTTTCCAATTCGGAGCCCATATCTAGTGCCATATTTCGTAAATTACCGAGCATCGAATTGACCTGCCCAATATTCTCATCCATTTCGTCTTCACGTGCATCATTGGTTATGCGCGCTACGTATCCAGATTGAGCGGGAGCACCCATGCCTGCCCGCTCTCGTTCATCAATAACACGTTGTGGCTGATTGTTAACAATCTTACCATCGTCATTTGCCTTCCATGCATTATCGCTATCATCCTTGATGTTAACCTTTTTCCATGGTATAACGCAAATACCGCAGCATTTTTCCATGCCGCTAAGATTTTTTTCCGCTTCACGCATATCGGCGTTGATCCGATCCATACCTTCCTCAACCCGATCGAGCTGTTCACCTTGATCATCAAGTGCTACTAGTGTTCGTATGCCAGCCTCCTTGCTCTCCTCCATCATATTGAGCATTCGACGTGTACTTTCAAGTGATTCATCTGCTACTTGTCCCGATTTCAATTGCAATTCTTGCAATTCGGTACGCGGTGGGTTGTCAATAGTTGCCATCTTATCTTCGTGATCTATCGCGTGCTACTAAGTGGTTATTTTTTGTATATAGCTTCGTTTTTTTTTTCTTTGTACGCGAGATATTCTCAAGATTTGTTAATCACTTATAATTGTACTGTGACTCACAACTCACACAGCTTTCACCTTTTTTCCAAGTAACTATAGATGTTTTTCTAAGCTTTACACTAAGCTATGTATATGCACAACCTTATTAAATACTTTGCACTTTACTGCCTGCGAAAAAATGATCAATAATTGCGAATTCCAAAATATAAATACAGAAAACAACAACCAAATCACGATAAATTCCAGTGATGCCACTGCTCAGAAAAATAATAGACCAAAAAAATTTATAAATGATTGATTGGTCAACATTTTGTTGATGTGATTGTACATTTTGTTGACGTAATGCAAAATTGTTAGATATTCTATCAATCTTGATGTGATGTACATCGATATACCTTTTTTCCACCAACAGGCAATGCTCAAAATTTGTTTAAATGTATAAAACATGACAATTATTATAACACACTTTTTTCTCGAATAACATTTTACTTTTTGTGTACATACAAACTTATTGGCACATTTTGTTTTGAAGAAAATGTTTTTGTTCAACTTCTGAACAGCTGTAAATCATTTGAAGCTGAAAGTTTGAACAGCTCTGCTCATTCATTTCTCTCATTCGCGCTTTAATATTCCTTTTTAATATAATTCAGTTTTTCCGACTCCCAAGCATCCTCGCCCTAGACGATATACGCGAATTTCAGATTTAAAAATTTAAATTTAGCACTCAATTTCAAAAATATTGACGATTTTGAAAAATCATGGTTAAAATTTGAATTTCAAATTGTTCAGTCCTGAGATTTGAAAAACAATCATGATCATAGAAACCATGATACAAGTTACAATTCCATTTCATTTTAAGAACATTGCTACCATTTGGTAACGTGCCTTAATGTCAACCGCAACCGTTTTAAACTTTTGGAACTGGTACAGTATCTTTTCCTGCTCCTAGTCTGTCTAGGGAGAATTAGCTTCAATTATTTGTTAGATACTCTATCCCCCTATGGAGACTTTGTTCCATTCCAAAGGCAAAGTAGAGCAAAAGTAATTTTTTTACTTCGCTGGCTACTTTTGCAGTTCTCACTTTGAGAAGTAATGTGAATTATTTTGATTTAATGTAGTACATTCTAAAGCAACCCTCTTAGCAAACTTAAGGGCCCAATACACGACACCAGCATGCTGGCGCCATCAAGTGATTGTGCAATCATGTTCGCACACATACCATTCCA
>JAWNPW010001666.1:0-10615 GCA_035078745.1 Diastata ussurica
AAACGCCGATACACGTATATTTTTTTTTGACTCCCTCTACCAGAATCCGTTGGCAGAACCTTGTTATTTTTTTGGTGGTGTACAGTGTTATTGTTAGTCTTAGTATTAAGAGATTCGATAAAAGAAATGTTAAAAAAAAAAATAATAATAATTTTTCACTCAAATAGCCATAAAGTGTTTAGAGGCATTTTCCTATGTTTTTTAACTTTAACACCCAGTGATTATGGAATTAGTTTTTTCTGACAAATGATATTAACTGCCCAAAAATTTATTTCAGAATTTTTAATGAAGCTTTATTGCTTAATAACAAAAATTGAATACAATACCAAAAAATTAAAAAGATTAAAATTATATATGTATTTCGACGTTTTAAAAACTTTTAGAAATGAGTTCGTACTGAATCAGTTTTTGTGGAAAGATGTTACCAATTTGAATACAAAAAAATCAAATTCATCATTCTTTTGAGTAAAGGGGCAAAACATAAATTTTTCCTCTATTCTTTAACTGTTACACCCAGTGATTATCGAATTGTTTCATGCAGAGAAATGAAAGCGATGATAGTGAATAATCAATACTTGATTTCAGAATTTTTAATCCAGCTTTAGTAACAAACAATTAATAATAAGAATTGAATAAAGTGCATAAAATTTAAAAGAGTACGTACACTTTCCTTTTAACTTCCTCTAGGATAAGCGCTGTGGCAGCAATTTTAAATAATTTTTTGGTTTTCATCATTAAAAAGCACGTTTGTTTTTTAATTCACACTTGCGGCTAGTCATTCAACTTGAAGGTTTAAACCTTCAAGTCGGCAAGTCTCGTTTTTGTTGCAGCAAGCTTTGGTAAGCATGGTGTGGATACACATGTAATTTATTGCCGCAAGTAACCAGTTCCCGACTTGCCAGTAAGCTGTAAGCTTGCAATTTTATGGAATCGTGTGGATGAAACGCCGAAAAAATTGTCAATATTTTGAAAAACTTGGCAAGTAAATATTGCATCGTTGGATTCAGCCTTGGAAAAATATCCAGGTGTGGCTAAAGCTACATATTAGAATAGGCGCGGAGAATGGAAATATATTATTTCAAGCAAGGCAATCAGAATAAATAGCGATGAATCAGAATAAATAGCGATGAATGGGTCAAGAATAACATGCAGAAAGGAAAACTATTTGCAGATCACCTCAAAATAACATTTTCACCTAACGACAGTAATGAAAACAACATGAGTTACAATGTAAACTACGAAAATATCGATTTGATACCAAATGCTACTGTTAAAGAAGTCAAGCACGGGAAAGGCACCAGGTTTTGATCTCATTACATCAGAAGTACTTCAATGTATGTACTGTCTTATTGGTCAGAACTCGGTGATATCCACGTATAACAAACTGTTGTTGTACAAACAAGTCCTAAAGCCCATATGGACGTATGGCATACAGCTCTGGGGTTGTGCATGCAAAACAGAAGTGTCGAAAATTCAAAGATTCCAAAATAAAGTATTGAGATGAATAGTAAATGCGCCTTGGTATGTCCGCAGCTCAGATCTACATAGTGATCTTGAAATAGAAACTGTTGAAAACGAAATTAAAAAATTTGCTAAATCCCATGCAGAGCGGCTCAGTCGTCATGTGAATGATGAAGCCTCGCGGCTCATTCATATATCCGGGATAGTAAGAAGACTAAAACGCACGAAGCCTACCGATCTCGTTAGGTAACAAAAACAATGAGACCTTCCTGAATCTCAAGGACCAAATCTATATCAACCGCAAGAAATCAAGATGCTTGTTAGTAATTCAACTAGTTGCATTGTTGAAACATTATTTTGTAAACATTATATATGATTATAATAAAGTATTGTTAAATAAAAAATAAAAAAATTGAAAAAAAAAAGCAAGGCAAACTATGTGGAATGATACGTTTATGCAAAAGTGGTTACTCTTCTAGATTTTGAATGCAACTACTACAAATATATATCCACATGGTTGCATTTTATGTAACAATATATTTTGCTTATTTACTCTGTTCTATGTACGAGCAAATGTATAGTACCACTTTAAATTCCAGGTATAATTTTAATTCGATCTTCATTATGTAAATATGTATTCATTTAATGCATTCTTTTCACTTAATTTATAATTTTGTTTATAAAACTAGTTGAAAAAATAATACAATCACTTTACTCTTCGGAATACAGATAATAAGCTAACACATTAATGTAAGTTTGCATTTTAAGCACTTAAAATATTTCAGTATATAAATATATGCAAATAAATATTTGCACTTTTTTTTTGGAATCACGCACATTCACGGAATGATCGTGATTTCATAGCTGAATGACTCAAGCTGACGCGTGATAAAGAGAAAAATAGAATACACTACAATGAGAGCCAGAGAACAAGATGATACTCTCTCTATTTGATTTAAAATGCACAAGCATAATATTGGTTCTACTCATTGTTGTATTTGTTCCTATAATACAAGGTATTTTCTTGTTATATCTGTGCAAGTAGAATGGATGGTTCGCTGCAGGACTTTACTACTTAATATTCTTCAACTTCTAAATTTGCATCTGGACGATAAACTCTAAGTAAACTTCTCTAGTTGAAAATTTTTTGTAAAAAGTTCGTTTTTCAACACTTTTGAAATGACAAATATTCGATTAAAATGGTGAAAAGTTTGCCCAATTTTGGACAAGTTTGCTAAATTTCATACGAAAATATTGTATTTTGTAGGATTTACAGCCATAAAACTGTCAAAAAATTACGAAAAAATTCAAACAATAAATGGCCTTTTTTAGTATTTCTATTAATTTTCAATAAAAAAAAAAATATATTTTTTTTACAATAGACGATTCGTCAAAAATAGTTACCTGCTTTCTCGTGTTCTTTGAAGTTAGTTGAGATAGTGTTAGATACTCTTGCTTTGCGAAACATGTTTTCACTGCATAGAAAAGTTGAGCGGCGCGCTTGTTCAATACTCTCTCCTCGAATTGTTCGTCCGTTTCATTTTCCATTTGCTCATCGGATACATTCTAATTTTAAACAATAGTAAAATTAATATATATAAACTTTATATAGATAGTGTGGTGGGTTTAATTTCTGTTGATGTATATTTGGTCCATAATGTCCTAAAAAGTTGTTTTTTTTACGAACGGACGGTTTTCAAGAATATATTTCAAGAATATATATTAGGGTGGATTTAAATCATGTTTTTTTTTCATTTTTTCGAATGTCTGTACCGATGAAAGTTTCGTAAAGTTCCGCGATTATGGAATCCACGATAATGTATATGTATTCTTTATGAACATATCGGAGCTTCATTCACGGTGTTGCATATATAAATTGTGGTTCACCACAATTACCAGGTTTACCTAATAATCCCTGACCGTCAGTGTACCATTAGTTATTTATTAGCTCTTAGAAAAATTATTCGTAAAGATTTCCTCACCACCTCACCAATTTATTATAAATGGTTATTCATATTTATATAAAACCATAGGATTGTTTCTTTTGTTTTCAATTTCTTCACTTAACTACGCTGAGGAAATAAATCAAATTTAAACTTGATTTTTCATATTTCGGTCGCATTTTGCGCGGTTTTACTTCTTCGGTCTTGGTAAAAAGAACACAGAGGAAAATTCTCGTATGCGCTTCCTTTAGAGTATTCGACAATTTGGGTTTTCTAAAAAACAGAACAACAGAATTGACCTAAAAAAAAGTTTGAGATATTTGAAAGTTGATCTTGCATATATGATTAAGGTTTACAAAATATAATGGTGATCTCTGCTTTTCACCAGCACATTAAAATATAAAGCAAAGCGGTTTAAAATTTTATTCGTGCATATGTATTTTTAATAAAAAAATTTACATATTGTTGATTATTAAATTTTATTATAAAAAATACACATACAACAAAAAATTTTCAAACCGCTATAAATAATAATACTGAGGTTGAAATCTATATATGTAAGGAAACGCAGATCAATCTGTGTAGTAGCATAGTCGTAATGCTATTTTGAAACTCTCTTAGTTGATTTTATTTATAACTGAAATATCGAGAGCTTTTATTTATTTCTTACCTGAACTCCAATTGAATGTGGAAAATCGTAATCATTCCAATCTGTGGCTAATTCACACGGTGCATTCAAATTTGTTATTGTACGGTCATGTACATTTTCCGCTTCATTTAATATAGAACTAACTTGGTCAACAGGAAGGTTTGGTATTGACTCAATAGCCTCGATGCCGGTGTGATGTGGGGTTAATTGGCCATGATTTAATCCAGCAGGTGTTAAATCGCCCTGATGAAAGTCATCTACCTCATCGTTAGTGTGTTGTACATTTCTAGGTGTTAGAGGAATTTCGTTCAAGTTTGTCAAATGATCTATTTCGTTTATAGCGAAAATAGCACTCGGACTGCGCAGGTTCTCAAATATATTAGCATCATTTCGTGATGTGATGCTATCGTTTGGCAATCCACCGATGTCTAAAGAAATATGAGACAATGCTACTACATTTTCTTGCTCTCGCATTGGCTCGGGACATGCTAGACTTTGATCACTTATGTTTTCAACATTTGAAGATGCATTTGTTTGAACTTCAGTTTTTCGTTTCCGTCCTCTTTTATTGAGAATTGGGATCAAAGGAGATTCATTATCATTTTGATACTGATCCAAGGCTAAGATATCAGCTGGAGCAAGACAAGAAAAATCTTCGAGTTGCGTAGAATGCGAAATCAAATGACGATGGTAGTTTCCAAATAGAGATCGAGCTGGTATTGATCTTGACGGAAGAGAAAAAAGTTTCTCAACACCTCCAGTTTCTTTCCAATACATCAACCTTTAAAATTAAAATTAGAAATTTTAAATTAGAAAGTTTTGTAACTTCATTAAATTGTTCGATTGATTCACCACCTCTTCGTTGGAG
The DNA here is from genome assembly GCA_035078745.1 of Diastata ussurica. NCBI lineage: Eukaryota > Metazoa > Arthropoda > Insecta > Diptera > Diastatidae > Diastata > Diastata ussurica. The sequence continues at coordinate 4,922 of JAWNPW010001666.1, forward strand.
GTGCTAGGTCCAAAGTTGTTATTATATCGGATGTATCCGCTAATTGTGCTTTCATTTCTTCACCAGATATATTTTTTATTTCGTCTACAATCAGTTTTCGTTTTCGCTTTGTTTTCGTTACCCCTTTATAAGCAGATGCATCGATTGGAGCCAATGCGAAACTTTCGTCCTCGTTTTGTAATAAAGTTGACTGGCCTAATGTGGTATCTTCAGGTTTATTCATTCTTTCATTTTCGTTTCCATCGTTCTTTTCAAAACCGTCTTAAAAGTATTTTTCAAGATTTTTCAATTCTAAATAACATTTTTAAATGAAATTCATACCATCATTATCATTTGGCAAGGGGGAGTGTGGACGGCTAGATGCTGGCGAAACGGCATGGTCGAAATTATCAATGTCCTCATTATTTAAATCGTCTGCAGCGATAGGTGGTTTGTCTTCCTTATCTGTATTCGAGATAATACCAGCTGGTTCCCCAAAAAGTTCATCTTCAAATAACTCAGGCTCTAATAATATACAAAAATCGATTCTTTAGTTAAGTGAATTCTCAAATCGTAGGTAATCGGCCCACTTATAAAGAATTGGGGATTGTGTGTGGAGAACTTAATATTCAAATATTTCATCATTCAACTATATAAAACACTTTTATAAAGCATATTTGTTCTGTACTAAAGTAGTAATATTTATTTAACAATGCAAATCATCATTTGCTCTGTCCACATGCATTATCTCTTTCTTAGCCTAGGGCTGATCAGCAGTGACTATAGAAACAGCAGACTTTCTATAAGTTCGAAGTCAAACAAATAATAATAATTTGTTATAGTCGCTTAGAAACGACTATCTAATATCCTTCATTTTTCACATTTGCATCTAGACGATCAACTTCAAGACAACTTCTCTGGTTAAAAAATTTTTATAAATAGTTCGTTCCTGAACTCTTTTGAAAGACAAACTGGATTATAACAGTGAAAAGTGGTCGGTTTGGTTTAGTGGCCAAATTTTATAAAAAAATCGAGTCTTTCGATCCAAAAACGTTTTAAATTTGCAAATGGGCTGCATATACAGAGTTTATATACCAACTTTGGTTCGATTATCTCATCTCCCACTATCTACCTATTGCTCACGGTCGAACGGATGGACATGGCCAAATCAATTTCTCTTTCGATGCTCACACTCTTCTGGTTGTTACAAACAGATGCACAAACTTAATATACCCTCGGTGAAGGGTACAATGAGAGGAAGAGCGTGAATATGTTATTATTTCGTTGTTAGTAGGAAAATTTTACAAAAGAAAATATTTTGATTCAATTATGCCAGCTATATTGTCAAGAGTTGGCATATACGTATGGACAAACATTGATAGATCGAGCTCTTCCGGCCACTCCTTTTGGGTGCTACAGACGCCCAAACTTAATATTATCTCAGTGAAGGATATAAATATGATGGGACTTTGCGAAGCACGCCACGAGAAAAAAAATCAAGAAAAAATATATTGAAACTAACAACAAATAAAGTTAAATAAAGTTTTCTCTGGAGGTCGTTGCATATTCTGCTAATATAGATAGCATGGTGTAAAAAAATGAAGATTTTCTTCTTGATTTAATTAAAGCATATACTCAGCATAAACTTTTGTTCAGGAACTTTTCTTTTAAAGTAATAAACCTCTTTTTTTTCTGTAAAAAAATAGTTTTCTAATAAAGTTTTTTTTGAAACAAGCCTATTGTGGCGAAGAACCAAATAATAATGCCCAATGCGTCTTTTCAAATTTCACAACTACTGATACTGAAATTTTTTGTTTTTGTAGAATCGCTCCCACGTGTATAAATATATCTTGATAGAATGTCTATTACTTTTTTCCAGTGTCCCTGATTGTTAATATAGATTAAACATTTTTTTATATTTGAGAAAATTTTATTAGTTATAAAATGACGGTACTGCCGATTAATTTTAGTTATTTGTGTGGGTCAACTGGTTTTTGAAAGATGATAGTATAAGAAATTTATGGTATAAATGGTAAATGGTTTTTAAGGGGTGGTTGTTTTTTTGTATGGAGAATTTTTTGTTTCAGTCATATTTTTCATTATATTGGTCTGTTTCCCTTGAGAGACTTTGGGTTGGTTTCAAGAGCATTCCAAAAACGTTACTCGCAATCGAATCGGTTTTATTTTAGAGTGTGGCAAGTGATTTGAAAAATTGCGTTTTTTGAATTTTTAAGGATTTCAAGCTATTTATATCATAAATCTGATCGATATATATATAGTATATATTAGGCATATGACTATTTTGGAAGATCATATTTACATGCTACCACAAGATAGAATACGTTATAAAAATAATATTAGTAACATTTTCGGGTAATTTTGTGATAAAAACCTATATATAAATTAGGGTTCGGCTTATTTGTATGGGGTTAAGAAAATGTGCCGTAACTAAAGGTCTCAAGGTTCAGAATTGTTCGTTTTGGTATAAAACAAAGGAAATGTAAAGTTCCAACCCGATCCGACAGTGTTTAGAAATGGAAAATCCTATTTGTGGATATTTTGGCGAAAATAGGTTCTTTTTCGAAAATATGGACTTTCACACAAAAAAATAACATAATGTGTCACTCTAATTATAATTTTTTTATTGAAAATATGCAAATATGATATATAACATTATATATACATAAATTTACAAAATATACCATATAGATTTAGTTTATTAAGCACTTCTTAGTATTTAATGGAAATTGGCTAGCGCATTCCTTTACGACTTGCAATTAATTTTGAAATTCATGATCTTTGGTCGTCAGTTTGTGATTATAATCCTGCATAAGCTTCGCAAACACCTCGCTCTGCCGTGTCATTAACTACTTTTAATTTATTTATAATTCTCACAACATTTTGAAAAGCTTTATTATCATGCCATTCAGAAGGATCTTTGGTCAAAAACGCTCTTGAAATGTTGGAGCGGTCAAAAAATTGAACAGTGTTATACGTAATGAAGTCTGACAATTGCTTCTTAAAAACTTTGGCAAATTTTTCTCTTTCAAGTTTATTCATTTAACAGAATTGTCGATATTGTCGTCATCAAACGTTTCTCAACGTAGGAAACGTTATTGTCGAACAATTCAAGTGCGATGTTTTCATCGGCCAAATACCACAAATGATTGCAAGCTTTTTGAGTACTGCGGTTGAAATTTTATCATCTACTTCCTTATAATTGTATAGCGCCTATAAATTGTAAATCTTGATTTGGAGCTTCAACAGCAACATATGCCCGAAACCAAAACTGTAAATGAAATCTTGCTATAAAAATAGATACGTCGCGCAAATATTTCTCTTATCGCCTAGGCAGATTAAATTCTTCTCGAAACAGATATATTTTCAATGTGTAAATCGCCTTGGACATGAAGCAACGGCCCTGGCAACTAAAGGAAAGGAAGAACAAAAAAATTCTCATGTTCGATCGGATTGAACTGAATGCGTAGTTTGCCATCAGTGATTTTATTCAATGCGGAGTTTTGTTCAGTGAGTGCAAGTGAACAAAACATTTTCGATCAGCCGAATCACACAGAACTAAACTACGCGGTCGCTAGAATAACGGTGATTTCATTCAACGCTGAATTTTTTTGAGTGATTCAATGAGAGTTAGAATTTTAATGTATGATGAAATCAGGAAAAAAGTGATTTTTGCAGTTCTCTGATACACACATGCGTGTTTGACGGGTATAGGACGATCTGCTATCCGAAGAAATACTGTAAAACCGACGTTTTTACACTGATTTTGACAGTCGATAGCGTTTCGGAAAGGGGATAGCCAGGGATTCAAGAAAAAAAGTTCTAATTAGATTGACACATCATTTTTGTATAGTGTAAAATCACAAATTTCCGAAAAAAAAATATTTTTGCAAACAATCCACAAATAGGATTTTTGCCTCAAGTCGCCACCTCTAAACGTTGTCGGATCGGGCTGAAACATTACATTTCTTAGTTTTATACCAAAACTAACATTTTTAAACCCTGAGAGCATTGGTAGTGGCATTTTCATAAATATATATATATATTTTTTTAAGAGGTTTACAATTTACATGAAACCCTATCAACAGATTTCACCTTAAAAAATGTGTAAATGTGTGCAAAAGATACCTAAATAAAAAAAAATTTCCGAGATAGCTTCAAATATGTATATATATTTCCATATCTCCTAACATACATATAAATATGTACCAAAAAAAAATTTTGTTTGAACTCTAAAATTTTTCCTTTAAAATAAATGTCGTTTCAACTTTATAGGACGATCTTGAAAAAGATTAAAAAATTACACCTTGCTAAATATAGAGTGTTTTATAATAATTGCAATTCCATATTTCAAATCCTCGATTTTTACATATAAAAACGAACTCACGACCAAAAGCGTCGCCAAATCCATCCCCATCTAAACGGGAACTTGCAATTTCCGCATCATTTAATCTCAAATTTGTTTCGTTTGTATCTGCACCATCAGGTAGAACTTCGTCCTCAAAAAGTTGATCCTGCAAATAGAAAAATTGAATTTTAACAATAATTACTGATCACAATTTACATTGATGTACAATTGTACACTTCAAGCAAAGAAATAGTAAGTTAAAGCAAATATATGACTGGGCCTTTATAAATAAATTATGTATTACCCCAAACACATAAAAATACTTAATTAGATATAAAAATAAATAAGACATCGTAATGATTAAATGGTCTAAAGCACTGATTCCCATTTTATAGCTTCGCGAGTTCGACACAAATCGTGTTTTTCACACAGACACGATCGGCAAATCAGACATATTTTGCAGCTAAGCAGCGAATGATTGCAAAGCAGAGCGGAGCAGAGCGTATATTCACAAAGCGAAAATGTCTTTTAATTCTTGAGAATTTCTTGCTCTTCGCAACTCACATAACACGTTACATTTTTAAGAGTGTAAAGTTTAGCAGCGCTCAGCCCGTCGTCAGTCAACGTACACAAGCATACTTATGTATGTGTACGTGCGCTCGTTTTTGGGAATCACTGGTCTAAAGGGACTAAATGAAAAATCTAAGTAGATATAGTGTTGAACAGCCCTTTAGTTCAGAATGGTTACATCATAAGTACCGCCTACAAATACCACCACTGAACAATTTTTCAAAAATTCTCTCTCTCAATTTCAGTCTTTTGAGCGTTGAAAAATGCTATAGTTACTAAAGCTCTAACATCTTCACGCTCAGTTAACCGATTTTTCAGGTATTTGTGCTATATAAAAGAGAATCTGCTTTCTACGAAAACAAAAATTATGGAAATTGGTCTAAAAATGACAGAGTTATAATGGATCAAAATTTTTATTCAAATTTTCATGATTTTTTTGCATTCACTTTTTTTTGGTAATATTTGTTGACCCAAATATAAAATAAGCCTCTGGTTTTTCTCCGCATGCCGTATTGTCATTTTTCGATTTTGAATTGGAAAGATTCAAAAGGTTTGTTATAAAATCAACCTACGGTGATATTGAATTCAGAGGATAATTTTTTTGTCGGGTAGTATTCTAAGTTTTTTACAGAAAACTTTCTGATATAATTATTATTCCTAAACTAATATTTTTTCCATTGCCGACAATTGTTTTATAAAACACAACCTTCAACGCGTTCGGTTGTGTTTTTCTTATTTGCGCTTCTGTTCTTTATTTTTGCCTGAAAATTAATTTCTAA
>JAWNPW010001673.1:0-10608 GCA_035078745.1 Diastata ussurica
TAAACACGAGCGAAACATCAAAAGAGAATTGGAAAAGTTTTTCATGCAAATGTTTCTGCGTCTAAATGGGGACAAAGTAGTGTTGCCAGAGACACGATAATTATCGTTTTGTACGATAATTTCATGCTGTTGTACAATAACATTATCGTACGTAAGATCTCACGACTATTTGCAACTATTTCAACAAACATAGAATTAATTTTTTCACACGTTTTTTGCTTCCATTTCAGCAAAAAATTTTTTTTTCAGGGTAAAAAACGTACTTTCAAATTATACTAATTTACATTATAGTTTTATACACAACAAATTTCAAATTCACTGCACTTTTTTCATCACATCTGGTGCATTTTCGTCTTCGCCAAGTTATAACCCTGAACTGCAGGTGGTCAAGCGACATTCCAATTCAGAAAAACACGAAGCTGCCGCTAAATTAAAGATAAGCGAAAAATAAATACTGCTTGAAAGCAAAATGCAACAACCACAAGTATCAAACGAAGTGAAATCAAATTATGTGGATTCTTGTGTGAGCATAACACTGCATTCGCATTGACGGACCATTTGATTCCCTTACTCAAGGATTGATTTCCTCACTCAAATATAGGTAGAACAAAAGCTACACAAATTACAAGAAAAGCTAAAAATCATTTCATTGAGGTTGTTACTGTGTTGAAAAAGACCAAATTTAGTATTTAAATCCACGAATCTACCGAAGTTTCCTCCGTGAAGACTCTTGATTCATATGCGTATGCGTTCAATCGATTATATACACTTTGAGTCCTCTGATGCTATGATGCTGTCGATTAAGTTAAGGTCTCTCTATTTGCCAAAGAACCCAAATGATATTGAATAGGTTGAGTTAGACGTGGAGGAATGAGTAAATTAGTTGGGTTTTGTTTAACTAAGCAGGCAAAAAATTATTATTGGTTATGATCACACAGCTTTTGATTTCATGTTATCATCTCCTTATAAAGAATTTTCTAGAGATGTTCGACTGTATATATACATATTTCATTAATTTGTATTTCATTTCGATGTAAATTGCAAAATATTTGCAATATACACTGATGAGCATAAGAACACCTAATAAAGCTGATTCTTAGACACCGCCAAGGTTGCTTGAGCGACACAAGATAGATTGCCTCAAATTCGCAAAAAATAATATGTCGAAAGACTGGAAAAAGGTTGGTGCGCTTTTAAAGTGTTTCAACAATCCATGACATCCAGCTTTGAAGGAACTCTGGAATCAGCTTTCCCGAGCACCCGAATGAATTCTGTTAAGTACTCTAAGACGTTCCAAATAAATCTTCTACATTTTCTTCGAAATAAGAGGAGCTCAAACTGGATTTGTCAGCAGGAGAACGCATCGAGGGAATGGATGCAAACGAAATAAGTCAATAGTTTAGACTGGCCTGCCTGCTCTTCGGACATGAACCCCTTTGAAAACGTTTGGGGATTACTTATTAAAAGTGTTAACGTCGAAAACGCGCAATTCAACACTCTTTGAGAACTCAAAGTTGCTTGAGACTAATCAGCTACAGGATTTCATTATTTCTATGAGCAATCGAATTTTCGAACTAATTCAACAAAGTGGAGGACTCACACATTAATAAAATACTAAATGTGTACTTTAAATTAGTTTAGTTTTTGATAAAATGGTCATACTTATCGAGTAGTCATAGTGTTCTAATAGTTATGCACCACCCAAAATACAACGATTTCGGTCTAACGGGAAAACGACACATGTTATTGTTGTTGTTTTTTTTTTTTCCAAATTATATTTTTTCATTCTCTTTTATTCCTCATCCTTAGTTTTGTCAAATTTCTTAAACCGCCGTTAAATTGAAAAAATTAGGTTTTTTTATAGTTATGCTCATCAGTGTAATATACAATATATAATTGTTTTAGGCTTTGGCCGTCACCGTATATATAAAAGAAAACGGCCGATAAAAACAAACAAATAATATACAATATATATATAACAAATATATGTTTTTTTAAATAAGTACTAAATAAATATTATTTAATCAATATAACTTATCATTTTGTCAATCCTTTTTTTTTGTACAACGATTTGTACGATAATTTTTTTTTGTGTACGAGTAAAAACGATAATTTGAGAGCTGGCATACGATAATTGGTCGTCGATTTTCTGGCAACACTGCAACAAAGAGCATGTCAGTTGACGTCACAATCTATACAAACCCAAAAGTAAAATCAGGGTTGATTTGAAGCGTATATCACACACACGCCATTGCAAAAATTTCTATCGTTGATTAGTACACATAAAATGAGCGCAATGAATTTGAAAGTTCGATGTGCGGGGAAAATGAAAACAATTATATGATTTACAATTAATAAATGCGTATTAATAATTTATATGATAGTTGGAATAATTGGAATATGAGATAAAATCATGTACTAAAAAGTTTATGTATTTTGAAAAGGGATTTTCAAAATATTTTTTTTTTTATATTATTTAATTTATAAAAGCATTGCACCACACAAAAATCACATAAAATAAACCTCAATTCGCATCTGCAAGCGCGCATTTTCGTACAGCCAAATCAGCATCAGGGTTTTATGCACAGGTCCCGCGGGTAGTGCACACAAATTCATTAAAAACAGTGAAATTAGCTCTTTTTACTCAATTTGTAGATGGTTTCAGTATGGATGATATTGAATGAACTATTTTCAAAAAAGGGTCGTGCTGGAAAACTTCACAATAAGAAATTAAGTGTTAAGGCCAACGACATATTATTACCCTCGCGTGCTGTACCTGCGCATAAAACCCTGATGCTGATTGGCTTATTTTGACATTCACCATACTGACTGCCAAGGTGAAACACGAATGAAACAGATGTTTTGTTTGTCTGGCGCGTAAATTTGTAAACAAATCAAATTGTTGAAAGCGATTAATAATTTTTCATTTAATTGAAATATATAAATAAAGTACATATTTTGTTAAAAGGGTTTTTCAATAACTAAATTTAATGCATTCTGGGATGTCTAGACGCCGGAAATTGTTTCTGTTTGTCAGCAAAGATGAAACTGAAAGCTGAACTGAAAACTACATTGTCTTTTGAATTGACAATTATCGAATCAGCTTTGTACACATGTGCATACTAGCGTGAACATTTCATATTTCTCAATCAGCGATTTTATTACTTCGCTTGCAGCCAGTAAAAATCTTATATATTATAGTATGAATGTATTATTCAAGTGGTTTGCGTGCAGAGGAAAATATAAATAGAAAGATATACTTGAAAAAGACGAAATAAATAATTAGTTTGCACTTAAATTCAATCAATGATTTTTTATTTCCATTATATGAGAGAGATATAAGTTTAATTTTTAGCGATGACTGATGAGCGTACGCAATCCTGTCTTTTAGCGCTTCCAATTGGTATATGCGTTTGTCAATATCTATTTTGATATCTTCAGGTAATCCTAGAAATCGTACATTGGTTGATGTCGAAACGATTATTAGGACGGCGGAACATCTGCGGATGGGAAATTATAAAACATACTGCATAACAACACAATAGTTTATGTGACTTACGAAGGCTTTAGCGATAAAAGCGCGTTAAACTTTACCAGGACTTATTATTTCCTCTTATCTTTTTCCTGCAACGCCAACACAAATGCGATCAGGTGGAGGAATCATAGCGGACGATAACCAATCACATTTAACGGTTTTGTTGTAGAAAAAAAAAATTCGAAATGTTTATTTCACTATCTATGTTGCTCTATGGCGACAAAATATGTATTTCGTTATCATCAAATTCTGTAAAACGGTTACGATGCATCAACATCGATGCGGACACTTGTCTCGTTGATCATCATGTTGCTTTGAGCTGTAAACGATCGATGAAAATAGATAGTTATATTGAGTCCATGAGCATGCTCTTCAACAACAGACTGGAGAGTTGTATGTTGCTGTCGACCAGACGCGTAGGTCGTCATTACGATTCATTCAACAAGTAATGTGCCCATCAGAATGTGCAGAAATTGCAGATTCAGGTAAATCATTTCTACCACTATAGCTTCATTAAGTATTGCGTATTAATGAAATGTTTTTAAAGACTAACCTCTTGCCAAAATACACCGTCACGGCAAAATATTCTGTATTCGTCATATATTCCAATATTCCTTAATTGGCAGCAATATTTTCCACTATTATTCTACTATCCGGGGGCTTTACATATTTCGCCAACTCCGAGTATAAACTTAATCCCGACGCTTAAATATTGCGCTAATTATTTACGTAAATATAAAATTAAACATATTTGAATTTGAGTAAGCGCGTGAATGTGTACACACAATTGAAAATGATCGCGAAGCGTGAAGCAGAAAAATTTGCTTGTGTGAGAAATTTACAAGCAAACAGAACATCCCTGCAGTAAAATATTATCAATTACCAGAAACAAATTAGTTTAAAGACTAATTTTATGACAACTTATTTTAAATTGATAGAAAAGTAATGCAGAAAAAATTAGATCGTTTTCGTTTTTCTTTTGTTTTACTCTCTGTTGATTTCGTTACAAAAACAATGCCCGATTATAGAGAACTTTTTGCATTTTACTTTTCTCGTACCAGCAGAAAGAAAAAAATAAACTGAACAAGGCAACATGAACAATATTGAACATACGCATACGTGTCACAGTTTGACATGAGTTTCCTTTATATGCGGAGGACCCAGGTTCGATTCCTACCTCAGACATGGAAATTTTTCAAGAAAGTTTTTTCTTCACAATCGTCGATTTACTATTATTATTAAAATATTTACATAGAAATTAATTAATATTAACTTTTAATTGTAATATTTAATCATTATCAAAAAAAAAAAAAAATGCAAATAAAGTACATATGTTTTTTCCCTTCAGTTCACGTACACTATATATGCACTCGACATTGGTAAGAACGTTAGTGAATTAAATTTTTTTCCAAATAAACTAATATCTTTCAAATTATTTTTTGAGACTAATTTAAATCTGATTTTTTGCAACCAATTTAAAATTAGTTTGTTAGCAGTTAATTTAAAACTAATAGAAAGTAATGCGGAGGAAAGCAATTGATGTCGTCCTACGACATCGCTATGTTAAAAAAAACAGTTCGTCGCATAGCACGAAAACAATTTTTAGATGAGTAGTGGTAGAAAAAAGAGGAGTTTAAAATTAGTTTTAAATTAATCTCATTTCCTGCAGGGATATTTTACAAAACGCGTCACGCACTTCTTTGCATTTTGTTTGTATGTTTTTGGGATGTTTCCATTTTTATGATGTGGTTCTTCAGCGATAAATCGATTTTTAGCAAAACCAAAAATTAGTGGTCTGATTTTTTTTGCATACTTCTGATGATAAGGTATTTCTATCTAAAAAAATAAAACATCAATATTCGTTGTTCAACATAAAATTAATATTTTTTTCATTATTAACTTAAAACCTAAGTACGTACTATAAAAACCGAACTTAAAAAAAACCTATCTCATTGTTATCAAACATTCGAAAACTCATCAGACACATATCCCATAGCAATTACCAATCCTTACAACAAAAAGACAATTGAAACTGGTACATACATATGATAACTTGATTCCAAATTTGTCAAAAATTCCAAATTTGTCAAAACAAACCCCAGAAAAATCATATTCAAATACATACTTATATTTTCTATAAAATTTATCATAAAAAATCGCAGAGCAACTTTTTTTTTTGTCACAAATTTCAATTTTTTCACTTTATAAGACTCAAATGACGCTCAAAAACCCCTTTTCGCATTTGGTTGCGTTTATTTCAGAGGTGCTCAAAAATGTTTTGCAGTTGCCTTAGTGAGCAAGAGAGAGAACTGCACTGGGAAAAAATTGAGCGAATTAAAAAAATATGTAATTTATTCGGCTTCATATTTTTATGCAGTCTTGATGAAATTTTCTGCGGTTTACAATAAAATCTTGTGTATTAATATTTTTATGGCAGTTTCGTCTTAATAAAATATATTTTAAATGTGCTGAACTTATTCCGTTACGTTCCTTTGAACAAATGTATTTTAAGCCTAAAAAAATTTGCTCACAGAGGTAAGTAGAGGGAAAAAAGATAGACACTTAAAAGATTTTTTTTTTAAGTTCGGGATATATTGTAGCATCCAAATTTTTCCAGAACTCTATATTTATTTTGTGTGATCTATTTAATTCACTTCGAAGTATTGTTAGTTCTGATTGTATATCAATGTATATATATTTTTGCTTTGTACTTTATAATATAAATTTATAATATAAAGTACTAAGCAAAAATATAGTATATGCAGAATTATAAAATAAATATATATATTTTCGTAAATATTTATTTTGCTCTTTATATTTAACAATTTAGCCAATTTTTGACATAAAAATTTTATAATCGAGTTTAACAAAAAATTTTGAATTTAAATTGATTTAACAAACAGAAAAAAAATTAAATTTGAAGCTTAAAGGAAGTAAAGAAAATATAGAATGAAAAGTAAAATAAAGAAAACTTAATTTGAAGAAATAGAACAGAGAAACTTAAGAAATTTACTTTTCAGATAAAATAATTTAAATTCAATTTAAAGATAAATATATTGAAAATTTATTTTGAAGAAAGAAAGTTTAATTCGTTTAATAATTTTAAGAAATGGAAGTAAGGCCAAAATAATAAAATAGAATTAATTAAAAAAAAAAAGAGAAAAATAAGATTTAGAGCCAATTTCACCAAGCAAAGTCTAGTATGGATTGTAATTTAATTAATTGATTTCATTTTCACTATTAAAATTTTGAAAGCATACTTAAGTAGTCATCGTCGAGTAGTTAAGCTTGGGCTCCTCAATGAGAACAGCTGATCAAAGCAGTTAAAGCGTATAACATAAAAAAATTTAATTTTCTTATAAAATAAGAATGGAGTGTGATAGCGATAGTGATTACGAAATTGTAATCAATGTTTAAAAAAAAAGTAAAAATTTAGAGATGGAAAGTGATGGCGAATCTTGATTAGCAGAATTAGTCCGTTCCAAATTAGTCCGTTCATAGATCATTGTTCACTTTACGTGATATTGAGGATAGATTGTCTCCTTTTTCGAGTACGAGGTCACAAGACATTAATCAATGACTTACCGAGCTCGAGAATATGGCTGACACAGTTGGCTGGAACGATTTACAAAGGTTTGTTTACGCAAAACAACTTTTAAAAGGTGCCTAAGCTAAGCTGTTCGTGCGAGGGTTATCAGTAGGTAGAGGTTGGAATTGTCACAAAATCGTATTGGTTGAGGAATTTTGCAAAAAATTATGTACCTTTGAAATACATAGATTGCTGAGAAATAGGAGTAAACATCAAAAGGAACCTTTGATGGAATACTTATATTGCTTGAGTACAATTCATTATTTTATAGAAGGTGTACCAGGTGTTCTCGAATGAATAAAACGGTTTTAAAGCTACAACCATAAAAGAATTAAAACCAACAAATTGAATTATACGAAAAAATAAAGGGTCGTTCGCCTGGCTATCAAAATCGTAATCTTGTTCCACAATATCAAACAAAGACAAAATCCGAAAACCACCAACCTATTGCGAAAAAATGCTATAAATGTCAGAGCGAAGATCACTTGGCGAAACAATGCAAAGTAGGTAGAACTTGTTATAAATGTCATAAAGAAGAGCATATTCAGTGTACAATTACGACTGATATGAGAATATCAAGATAGATAATCCGAACATACGTGAAGAAGTGATTGGGATGAAGAAAAGAAAATCAAGTGCTATTATCAAAAATATCTGTACTGGAAATCACGCATTTCCCAGGTTCTGATTTAAGTTTACTCAGAGAAGACACTCACGCGAAAATGAACATTAAGGTGTTGATACCAGAGGTTGTTGGGCAGCATTGGCGAAGAACAACTTGCAACAATAGGTTGTTTCGAAGACATGATACTTGCGGACGGTTTAACTTTCGAGGTGCATTTTCATGTAGTTAAAAACGGTGAATTCGATTACCCAGCACTATTAGGGAATGATATTTTCGACGAGGTCGATGTTCTCTGTAAGAAAAATGAAGCAATGTTTTTCGCGAAGGCGATGGAAGAAATTGAATTGTTAGAAGAATTCAAGGTTCCTTGTGCACAGGAAATTGAGGTTCCGCCAATTGGAAAGAGAACCGATTTGAACCATTTACAAGCAGAACAAGCGCAGAAAAGTAAAAGTCTGATAGACACTTATAAACCCGGAAAAACTGCAGAGTCTCCTGATAAACGTAAGTGTCGACCTCAAACGAAAATTTTTTTGGAGACATTCGCCTTTATTTCATTTATTTTCATTGAACGTAGAATGGAAAAACTGACATGAGTTTTCTGTCAATATACTATATACACAGTTTTAGTGCAGTGAAGCAAAGGAAGAAGAAGAACATTGAGAAAGAAAGAAGCAAAGGAACAAGATCTCCTTCAATTTGCGTCGAAGTTTATTTATAATAGTTCAAATTTTTCTTGATGATGAAGAGTTTCCAATTGCCCTTTGTGTCGGCTATATGGTTTTGAAAACAAAAAAAATCAAAAAGAGGAAGACAATAAGGCACAATCAACGCTGGTAGTAACCTCCAAGGAACTCTTTGCTGAAATTAGAACGTGTTATTTTAAAAATAGCGCAATTCAGCATTTTAGAAGAAAAATATTCACATTAAATTCAATCTTTTCGGTTTGAAAAAACGAAATAAATGTCAGTTCCTTTATTTCGCTTCGCCAGTGTTGCGATTTCCTTCAAAAACTCTCCAAAGTACTTTTTTACATTTCGTGTGAGGGGGACACATCCAGATTTGGGTTCATTTTTTATACATGTGTTGTTTTTGGAAACGGAATTTTCGGTTGAGGTCGACACTTACCTTAAAATCAAACTTTTATTAGAAGATAACATACCAGTCTAGTAACATCCACATCTACGCAGCCAAGTGATTCATAGAAAAACAAGTTCAGGAATGGTTAAAAAACGGCATGGTTGTGTCAATTTCTCCGCATGGCTTTGATCGATGACGTACTAGACGGTCTTCAAAAGGCTAAAATTTTCACGACATTAGACCTTATAAATAGTTTCTTTCATGTTCCACTTGATCCAGATTCAAGAAACTATTCCCCGTTCGTCACATGACGGCGAATATGAGTTTACTCATGTACCATTTGGAATTTCGAATTCACCAGCAGTTTTTTATCGATATGTAGAAGTAATGTAGACAGATCTTATTCAAAATGGAATAATAATAGTTTATATGAACGATATAGTGATTTTAGCGAAGGATACTGAGGAAGGTATAGAAAGGTTACAAATTTTCTGAATGTTGCGTAGAAAACAGGTTTCCAAATCAAGTGGAAGAGATATCAGTTCTTACAAGAAAAAATTGTGTTTTTGGTTTCATAATTTCAAACGAAGTTGGCGGTCGCCACGTGGGCGACTGAGTATAAGCTTTAGCGAAGCCTGAGTTCTAATCCCACCTACTATATCTCCTGATAACTGCCAAACTAAAATGATTTTTGAAAACAAAATGTTTTTTATTAAAAGTGTAGTTGATGAAAATTTTCGTTCTTAAAATTTTTTTTTTTTTACCAAAGTTGACCTTTTTGATACTAGTTGGGAGTAAAAATTGAATTTCGCAGAAAACAATGAAAAGCGAAACATGAAATTGATGAAGTTTACTATAAATCAGTGCTCGGCACAAGCGTTTCAATAGTACACACCAAGAATGATAGAAAACAAGATTGCGCCCTTCGCAAGTCCGTTATTTTTGCTCAAAGCTTAAAATACAATGATAGATAAACGATACAAATTTTGTGTTTGAAAAAAACAATAATTTTATGAAAAAACACTTAAAACTCCCGAAAGGTGATGTAATAACATACAGTAATTGTACATATAATTGGAAATTAATGATTTAATACGAAGAATAGAATTCTAAACCGCAAAAATTTATGGGTTATAATTCATTTACCTGGGTTTTTCCTAAATTTAAATTGAGTAGAAATACATTTCTGTTTCAATGCTGACAAGTACTGAATCGAAAGGGTTTTATGACCTGTGTTCTACTTATTTTGTTAGGTTCAGTTCAAGAAGTAAATCGTTTCTACCTGGGTTTTTCCAAAAGTCATCGTTTTAATAATATTTTTTAACTTAATTTGAAATAAATTTTTGCGGTTAAAATTCTATTCTTCGTATTAAATCATTAATTTCCAATTATATGTACAATTACTGTATGTTATTACATCACCTTTCGGGAGTTTAAAGTGTTTTTTCATAAAATTATTGTTTTTATCAAACACAAAATTTTTATCGTTTATCTATCATTGTATTTCAAGCTTTGAGCAAAAATAACGGACTTGCGATGGGCGCAATCTTGTTTTCTATCATTCTTGGTGTGTACTATTGAAACGCTTATGCCGAGCAATGATTTATAGTAAACTTCATCAATTTCATGTTTCGCTTTTCATTGTTTTCTGCGAAATTCAATTTTTACTCCCAACTAGTATCAAAAAGGTCAACTTTGGTACAAAAAAAAAAATTTTAAGAACGAAAATTTTCATCAACTACACTTTTAATAAAAAACATTTTGTTTTCAAAAATCATT
>JAWNPW010001676.1:0-10598 GCA_035078745.1 Diastata ussurica
ATAAGTATAAGCTCACTTTGTTTTTTCATATGAAATAAATCTCGCCGATGAGCGGCTTTTCTTTATAACGTTAGAACAAAAATTATCCGACTATTCATTTACCGCATAGCCCTACATTCGCTAATTTTTTGCGTCTGTGCGCTAAACCAAATCCACCAATACTTTTCCCATAGGTATCCCGGCGGACTTGGCGTACGCGTTTTCAATTACGAAGAACTTTGTTGGGGTTGGTGCGGAAGGTTTTTATCACAAAATTACCCGAAAATGTTTCTGATATTATTTTTGTAACGTATTCTATCTTGTGGTATCATGTAAATATGGTCTTCCAAAATAGTCATATGCCTAATGTCCATACATAAAAAAATTTTCCGTACGAGATTCAAAAAAACAACAAAACAATTTCTCGAAAGAAGAGATTTTTGTCAAACAAAACTAACTAGTCAATTTTCATTGAATTCCCTTTTCCAGTGCTTCGATTTTCAACATGTAAGTTTTGTAGATGATTTCTGTATAATTGTTCTTTGTATTGAGACCAAAACGGATCAAATGCGATTGTTTTTCGGAAAGTTTTGAAATTTTTGTGAAACTAACTAAGTCCATTTTCATTGAATTCTGCGTTCCAGTGTATCGATTTTCAAAATGTAAGTTTTCTAGATGATTACCGGAGGACTATTCTTTGTATTGCGACCAAAACCATTGAAATGCGAATGCATTACGAGTAGTTATCGCTTAAAAACTAACAAACTCCATTTAAACTGTCTCTTTTAACCCAGTATATCGATTTGAAAAATGTAAGATTTGTGGACAATTGCGCAAAACCCCTACCCCTAGACTGTTTTCAGTCGCAATTCTCATAATGAAAAATTCTTATGAATGTTCTTCCTCAGTCTGAGTTCGACGATTTTCTCATTTTTTTTTTTTTTTTTTGTGAGTTATTGCAGAAGGCTTCTTCTGTACACTGAGCTCAATCTAACCATTTTTGAATGAGAATTTTAGTCGTTAAATATGTAAAATTTTCTGATTTCTATAAAATGGCGCTTGGTGATATTTGACTGAGTAGAAATTGAACAAATTTGTAGATAGTGATTTTTGATTCTTTACAACTTTGACTAAGACTTATGCTGGACATTCTCGTTTATCAAAAAATGTAGGGTTACTATAGAGTAGAAAGATAGCGTCAATGTCTTGTTTTTGAAAAAAATGGACTTAGTGACTTCTGATTGAACGACGACGATATATACCTTATGGGGTCTACGACTCATCATTTCAAGCGTTACATAAATCATCACAAAGTCAACATACTGTTTTCACCTTTGGTGAACGGTATAATAGGAAAAGGACCTTTGATATTGTCACTTTGTATGACAGCTATATATAAATAATTTCCGATCTTGACATTTTTTTTTTGTTATCTGATGGAAATGATAATAAAAGCTTAAGCATGAAATTTCATCACAATATATAAGCAAACAAAAAAGTTTTCCATACAAGGGTTTTGGCGACCGAATTTGACCCTTTTGTATGGCAGCTATATCCAATATTTATCCGATCTTGATGATTCTTCTTTCTATCTTGTAGAATGGATGAAAGAAGCTTAAATTCGAAATTTCATCGAAATATCTCCATAAACAAAAATTTTTCCATATTAGTCAACCTTTAATATTGCCACTTTGTATGGCAGCTATAGCTAAATATTATAAGATATTGAAATTTTTTTTTGTTATCTGATCGAAATGATAATAAAACCGTATTTATAAAATTTCGTGGAAATATCTCCATAACCAAAAAGTTTTCCGTACAAAACTCAAAAAACAGAAGAGGAAAAACGAAAATTGAAATTGTATCTTTGTATAGCAGCTATACGCAATTTTTATCCGATCTTGATGATTCTTTTTTCCATATTTTGGAAATGATAATAAAAACTTAAATACGAAATTTCTTCGAATATATAAGCAAACAAAAAAGTTTTCCATATAATGGTTTTTGCCACCGATTTTGACACTTTTGTATGGCAGCTATATTTGAATCTGATACGATCCGGACAAGTTTCTCGAATGAACTGCTTAGACATAAAAGAAGACTTCATGCCAAATTTCAGGTCGATATCGCGAAAAGTGTGGCACTAGTTTGCATACCAACAGACAGACAGATAGATGGATACAGAGAAAGACAAACAGACAGACAGACAGACATAGCTAGATCAATTTCTTTTTCGATGCTGATCAAGAATATATATACTTTATGGGGTCTCTGACACTTCTTTTAATACGTTACATAAATCGTCACAAAGTCAATATACAATTTTCACCATTGGTGAATGGTATATAAAGAAAAGGTCCTTTGATATTGGCTCTTTGTATGGCAGCTTTATCTAAATAATTTCCGATATTGTAATTTTTTTTTTTGCTATCTGATGTAAGTGAAAATAAAACCGTATATATAAAATTTCGTTGAAATATTTCCATGCATAAAAAAGTTTTCCGTACAAGACTCAAAAAAAAGAAGAGGAAGACTTTGTATGGCAGGTATACCCAATTTTTATCCGATCTTGATGATTCTTTTTTCTATATTTTGAAAATGATAATAAAAGCTTAAATTCTATTTATGGCTCAGAGTATTTCCGGACGGTCGAGAATCCTACGCACCAAGGAAGAGTCACTTCCAGCCTTGGAAATGTGACCTGACAAGGAGTGCGGGAGTTTCCGAACTAGGCAAAGTCCAATCCCCATTCTCTGTCACCAGAAGGCTGGGAAAGGTTGAACTTGAAGAAAGGATTTTGCGAAGACGACTTGTCTCGGATGAGCAGTCAACTTTGTTGCAAAAGCCCCTCGAGGACGTTAGTATCGCGACCCTAGTTAATTTGTGAATTTGTTACACTTTAAGCGTAACCGTCTCGAAGCTGTAGTTCAGCCTCCCCTTCCTCTCCTCTACTGGGGCCAGGGATTCCTCATCTCAAATGACAATCGCTTGCCTCGACGATCCCTTCACTTCACTCATTTTAGCCACCCTCCAATTTTTGGTTGGAACCTTGGAATTCGATAGCTGCAGAACGCGTAGTATCTCTCTCGGTTCCGAGTGGATAGCAGGTACCCAGACCCTAGATCTTGGATGCTTTGGAATTTTTTCTCGCGTTGCCACCTCGGGCCGGAAAGACCTCTCCAACCTGAGCTATTACCAGTGCATAAAGATCAGCGGAGCGCTGATCAGCACAGGCAACCAGTTTGATGCGGTTCTGGTACAAGCCTGCATCGCAACAGCTGGGAGCGAACTAGGCAAAGTCCAATCCCCATTCTCTGTCACCAGAAGGCTGGGAATAGTTGGACTTGAAGAAAGGATTTTGCGAAGACAACTTGTCTCGGATGAGCTGTCAACTTTGTTGCAAAAGCTCCTCGAGGACGTTCGTATCGCTGCCCTAATTAATTTGTGAAAAGTCCGTTGGCTCCATTCTCCAGTGCGTTTGGCTTGGTTGTTGAGCGTACGGCATTGCTTCCTTAGAGCGACTAATTCAGAGGACCATCAAGGTGGTCTGGGTTTACTCCTGATCCTACTAGTAGTACAGGATATTTTTCAGGCTATGTTGAAAGCTTTAGTGACCCTCCCTACCACCTCATCCAGATGCCTGGCACCCAAAATAGGTAGCTGGCTTCCGGTAGGCCGGTAGGGTTTAAGGGACCGGTTGAACCTGTTCCAATTTGTGCGCCTACGATTAACGTAGGGAGGAGGTTTGGGTGCTGCTACCAGCAGTCTAAACTCAATATAAACACGGGTAATACAGCCTGGAAGAGGCTTCTCGCTGCCCATTTCCACCGCGACCACTACATTGTCATCGTTGCTGAAATTTGACAATATAAAGGCGTTAAAGTTCTTTTTTATCAATATACAGGACCGTGGCTTACCTACACCTATATTGTAGAAGGTCCGGTATCCGTCAAGGCTCAGTCCCCTAACTCGGTTTTCGCCAATCCAAGGTTCCTGGACCAGAGCAATGTCCTCCTTCGTATCAGCAAGGCGAAGGAGGATAGCAGCGGATGCTGCTTTTGAGTGGTTCATATTTATCTGAACAACTCTAGACATGACTACTAGTCAGTCTTGGGGACCTCGATGACCGTGTTGTCGTTGTCATCGGAGTCGGTAGAGAGCAGGAGCTCGTCTTCGTCCATTCTGGAGAAGAGTTTTCCCACCATAGCCGAGGTCGACTCGTTGTCGCTATCCCCGCTGAGGGCCAGTAAGCTTTCCGCGTCCATTGGTGCCGCATCACCGGGGACTTCCGAACGAGCTGAACCAGAGGCATCTTCCTGGTATATTTTAAGCGTAACCGTCTCGAAGCCGTAGTTCAGCCCGCCCTTCCTCTCTTCTACTGGAGCCTAGGATTCCTCGTCTGAAATGACAATCGCTTGTCTCGACGATCCCTTCATTTCACTCATTTTAGCCACCCTCCCATTTTTGGTTGGAACCTTGTGATTCGATAGCTGTAGAAGACGCAGTATCTCCCTCGGTTCCGAGTGGATAGCAGGTACCCAGACCCTAGATCATGGACGCTTTGGAATTTTTTCTCGCGTTGCCACCTCGGGCCGGAAAGACCTCTCCAACCTGAGCTATTGCCAGTGCATAAAGATCAGCGGAGCGCGATCAGCACAGGCAACCAGTTTGATGCGGTTCTGGTACCAGCCTGCATCGCAACAGCTGGGAGCGTCACCTGCATTCTCGTCCAAAACATCCAGATAGACTTTAAAAAGGGCGTTGGAGACCATCTTTCAGTCGACCGGTGAGATGGATTCGTCGATGTTACTACGATCGACCACCGCCCTTATAAGGTGGTTTTTCGTTTCTTCGCTGAAGGAGCGCGACGTATGAGTTTTTGGTGAAGGTCCGGTTTTCGGTTTTTTAGAAGGCGTGGAGGTTGGCTCCTCCAAGGACCTATATCTTTTTATAAAGAGAACAGCCGATGCCGATGAGACGAGCCTTCTTAGACTCAGTTATCTCACCTGGGTTAGCTTCCCCTAGCCTCTTCACAAGGTGATATGCGTTCCTACGATCCCGGTACGCCTTCAGAGAAGGTTTAATTGTCCGGCTCGAAGACTCACCAGAGGTCAGAGAAGCGCTGGGTCCTGAAACAGTGACCGTAGCCTTCTTCGACGAAGTACTCGGCCTTATTGTATTGCCGACAGCTGAGGGCCGTGGGGTTTTCCGTCAGAGCCCTGTTTCACGTAAGTTAAAATTACACCACGAGGTATACCGGTATCGGGGAGGCTCCGCTAGAATACAGCCAGAGATTTGTCACCCCGGCTGCAAACTATCCAATGGGCACAGTATGCATAACCCTGGATTGGTGGGAGGAGATGTTTATCGACTTCCCCCGGCATAGGTCCGCGGTGTTCGGTAGTAGCAGGGTCACCTCTTGCAGGTTGTGGCTCCTCACTACGCACCGACGGTCTTGGAAGATGGATAGGCTAAAGATGCACAAGGAATCGGTAATCGCATTCCCCTACCCAGTTAGTAGATAAAAACTTGACCCCAAGTTTTCCGTACAAAACTCAAAAAAAAAGAAAAGGAGAGAGAGAACGCCCAATTGAAATTATAACTTTGTATGGCAGCTATACACAATTTTTATCCGATCTTGATGATTCTTTTTTTCATCTTTTGGAAATGATAATAAAAGCTTAAATACGAAATGTCATCGCAATATATAAGCAAACAAAAAAGTTTCCCTTATAAGGGCTTTTGCGACCGATTTTGACACTTTTGTATGGCAGCTATATCTACATCTGATCCAATCTGGCCAAGTTTCTCGGGTGAACTGTGTAGATATAAGAGAAGACTCCATGCCAAATGTCATCTCGATATCTCAAAAACTGCGGCACTAGTTTGCATACCAACAGACAGACAGATAGATAGATAGAAAAATGGGATCAGGTCAGTTGACTTTATGAAAATATACTGTATTGACAAAAGACTGTATTTTTGTAAAATAAATACTGTAGCCCAAAATACTGCATTGAAAAAATACTGTATTTCAAAACAGTGTATTGAAAAAATTGTTTTTAAAATACTGCTTTACAAAATACTGTATTTCAAAATACTGTATTGCAAACTACTGTATTTAATGCAGAAATACTGAAGGATACCGAAATACTATTCCGAATCAGCGAAACCGGTGTTGCATGCCGTCCAAGGGTTACGATCCCTAAGCGCCGGCCGAAGGCCGTCCACGCAATAAGAACTTTGATGCAGGAATACAGAAGGATACCGAAATAATATTCCGAAGCTGCGAAGCCGGTGATGCGTGCACACTTTTCAATATTATAAAGTTGTGCATTTCGTGTCTTACAGTATTTTGAAATACAGTATTTTGTAAAACAGTATTTTAAATATAGTATTTTTTCAATACATTATTTTGAAATACAGTATTTTTTCAATACAATATTTTGGAATACAGTATTTTGTAATACAGAATTTTGAATACAGTCTTTTATTCATACAGTCAACTGGACCTAACCCTTTAGATATACCTGCCATACAAAGTCCATTTTACACCATTCGCCAAAGGTGAAAATGGTATATTGAGTTTTTGGCGTAACGCCTTAAAGGAAGCATCGGAGACCCCATAAAGTATATATACTCTTCGGCAGCATTCAAAAAGAAAATTGATCTAGCCATGTCTGTCTGTCTATCTGTCTGCGACTGTTTTTGACCCTTTGGCAGGTATATCTAAATCTGATCCGATCTGGCCAAGTTCTCGGGTGAACTGCGTAGACGTAAAAGAAGACTCCATGCCAAAATTCAGTTCGATATCTCAAAATTTGTGGCGCTAGTTTGCAAACAGACAGGCAGACAGACAGACAGACAAGGTACTAAGCGTGTGAATATCATGAGGTGAAAGCGTATGACCGATTCAACATGGCGAATCCAGCATGATACCATGATATGATACCACATTAAGCCGACCGATATGCTAACATCCGGATGTTAGAACGCTTGTGCTTGGACGAGTTCCTCCCCGTGGTGGCACCTGGGCACCGAACTGACACCCGTTGGTAAGGTAGCGGAAGTGAACGGCGAACCAAAATGCAGAAGCATCTGTTCCCATATTGGGCGTCTCCCTGGTCTGCGTCTGCACCGCATCGGTTGTCAGTTTGCAAACCTGACCGAAGGTATAAAAGGATAAGGGAAGGATATCCCGAAAATAATCCAAGTAAATTGAAATGTTAGTGAACGAATTTAGTACTCCATGTGGTACCCACAATTGTGGTTATCCACCTGTGGTAAAATCCACAGCCGAGGCTTGGAGTCTGGAGACCCCATCTATCATTTCAACACACAAAGCTGCTGTAGCGGTGGCACACTCGACCGCTGCACCAGAAAAGCTACTAGTATTGTAAGAAACGACGATGATCCGTTCAGGAAAAGCTCGAGATTGCAACTTTCCCTAAGTAAGTGAACGCTCGTACTTACGCAGATACGGTCATAGTCTGCATCGCCTTTCGATCTTTGAGACCACGCGAGCACAGACAACATCGGTTCGGCGCCAAGCCGCACTCTCGACGACCCAATCGCAGCGAAGATGATAAAACTCAAAGATTATATTGAGGGCCTTGCGGAATATGTGAAGGGAATAATGTGCATGCTGAAATCAAAAGGCTTGCAACCCTAGCGAAAACTGCGTACGTTGAGCTTGACAGAGAGGTGCAGGCAGGAGTCATTGGGAACCGGCAGGAGGACACTGAAAGGCCGATTGATCGAGTTAACGGGGAGAGTCAAACAGACCTAATCTTTTGGCAAGCTGCGAAAGGCACTCCTAAAAGAGCAAACGACCCTAAATCGCGACACCGCACGACGCCGCCGAAAAAGAGCAGAGTACACCAGATGCCTGTTCAAGACCGTACGCCACGACATGCCGGCGACGGTAAGCTCAAAGTGGATTGGGTCATCTGCAGGGTCCATGGGTTTCCCCGATCAGGTGCTTTAGATGCCTCGGGTTTGGCCATCTGGCAAGGGGATGTAACAATACGGACAGGAGTGGTTGTGCAGGAAGTGCGGCCAAGAAGGCCACAAAGCCAGAGATTGCAAAGCTAAGCCGAGTTGCTTCCTCTGTATAGCAAATAAACGAAAGGACACAAAACACCGTGTAGGAAGCACACGATGCCCGTTGTTCCAGATAGCCAGCAAACCGCAAAAAAGATGACGAGATGCTAAATCTAAATAACTGTTGGGCAGCGCAGGACGTCCTAATGCAAACCATCCGTGAGGAACACATAGAGGTTGCAATACTAAGTGAATCATACGCAGCAAAGCTACAAGGCGTCTGGATCACGGATACAGCAGATACTGCAGCCATTTGGACCTGCGGAAGAAATCCACTGCCTATAAGAGCTTACAGGTTTCGTCCATGCCGAGAGGGATTGTACCCACGTTGTTAGCATCTACCTCGCACCAAGCCTAACTACACACGAGTTCGCAGAGGCTATAGATAGGCTAACGGAACACGTAAGAGGCATATTACCAATAATTATCGCTGGCGACTTTACCGCATAGGCTGTGGATTGGGGTTGTCCAAGGACGAACTAGAGGGGCCAACGGCATTGGTCAGAAGGGCATGTGAGGCAGCTATGCTGCCGAATTGGCCGAACAAGCGATATCACTAGCCTGTATACTGGTGGACGACTGCGATGGAAATTAAACGCAGAGAGTGTCACCAGCGTTCGAGATGTACAGAAAGCATCGAAAATCATTGTGAGCGATATAAAGAACTCCGAAAGGAGCTTAAAAAAGCTATAAATGCGAGCAAGCGTGAATGCTTCCTCAAACTATGCGATGAAGCAGAGGACACTCCTTGGGGCAGAGCCAATAAGTTTGTTATGAAAAAACTCAGAGCCTCACGAAGACCAGCGCCTACCGACTCGCGTAAGCTGGACGAAATAGTCAGCACACTATTCCCCTAGCAGCCTTCTCTAGTGCTTCGAGCACTAGCAGTAGACGCATCGCCAACCGTGCTCTTTGTAGATGAAAACGAAGTTGTGGCAGCAGCTAAGGCCGTTAAAAACGACAATGCACCCGGTCCAGATGGCATCCCCAATAGGGCACTGGAGCTCGTGCCCTGTACCCTGTAAAATGCGTGCCTGACGAGCGGAGTTTTCCCTAGGAGCTGGAAATCGGAACTGTTGGTGCTAATTCCGAAATCCAACGAATCAACCGAGAGATCGTCATACTATTGCCCAATTTGCCTCCTGAACTCAATGAGCAAGATTTACGAGCGAGTTCTTTGCAGCTATCTGGAAACGGCAATCCATGCAGCAGGAGGACTTTCCTATCAACAGAGAATCCAGATCAACAACCGATGCGATAAAAATAGTCACAGACACCGCAAACAAGGCTATCGAAGGCAAAGAGTGGAAACACGGTGCGAAAAAGTATTGTCTAGTGGCAACACTAGATGTTCGCAATGCCTTCAACTCGGCCAACTGGGACAAAATCACGCAGGCCCTGGAGACATTCAGACAACATCATGAACGCAATCTGGAGTTACTTTTCGGGCAGGCTACTCATGTACATCACCGAAGAGGGCTTGAAGACCTCCAACGTAACTAAGGGTGTTCCGCAAGGATCGGTCTTGGGGCGCCTACTGTGGAACGTTACGTACGATGGTGTGCTTAGATTGCATGTTCCCATGGAGATCAAGATTGTCGGCTTTGTGACAGTGGTCGTGACGGCGAAACACATCGAGGAGGTAGAAGCGCTGTGCTGCCTGGCCATCGGAACGATACGTGCGCACGGTGGGTCTGTGTCTTGCGGAACATAAAACGGAGATGGTTCTAATCAGCAGCCGCAAGTTACTGGAGACTCCAAGAGTGAATGCAGGTGGAATCGTAATCCAGTCCAAGCCTTTCATCAAGTACCTCGGTGTGATGATAGATGCCAGGCTAACATTCCACCAACTGATCCCAGACTTGAGCATATGGTGCGATAGGGGTAACGGCTCGGTAAACTTCCACCTTACCCAGATTCTGAGCGGAGACAGACAGATAGATAGGTAGACAGATACGGCTAGATCAATTTCTTTTTCCATGCTGATCAAGAATATATATACTTTACGGGGTCTCCGACGCTTCCTTTAAGGCGTTACATAAATCGTCACAAAGTCAATATACCATTTTCACCTTTGGAGAATGGTATCAAAATTTTGCGTCAAAGATCAAAATCGGAGAATGTATAAGCCTTAGGGCGGGTCAAATTGTATTGAACGATTTTTTTTGATGAAGCGTATAGCAAAAACTTAATCTATAGTTGATTTTGAGAAATTTTGCTCAAGAGACCATAGCTCTAAGTCGGATTTGGAAATTCAAAATAGATATTTTTCCATATATACATAGAATAATTTAATTAAATTCATCATAAAATCGGATAGAATTATAGTAATAATCTTGCTTTTCCTTCTTCCTTAATCGTTCATCGTGCAATGCGCACGCAGTTTGTCAAAATACTTAAATAAAAACTCGCTTATCACAATACCAATTTTTTTAGTGAGACACAATCAAAGAGTGCAGTGATAATATCAAAGTTATTATGGATCATCAAGAACCATCAACATCGTCTGCGTTGTC
>JAWNPW010001680.1:0-10581 GCA_035078745.1 Diastata ussurica
GTAGTCGGTTATAACCGACTACAACGGTATAGAAGCTTCGGTGCATGCCGAAGATACTAATCTGCTCCGCCTTACTGGTTTCCATTTAATTTGTAGGCCATATTGCTCCGCCAAACATAGAACTTTTCTTGGAGTTTTTCGATACCTTCTCTTTCGTCTTTTGAATGAACGATGACGTCATCCACGTACATTTGCATTACATTTTCTCGGATTAAATTGCGAAAAATACGGTGTATGAATCTTAAAAACACGCCTGGTGAATTGCAGAAACCATATGGTGCTCTGTTAAGTTCAAACACACCATCTCTGGTCACAAACGCAGTATATTTTTTAGAATTTTCATCAATTGGCTCGTGGAAAAACGGATTTTCTAAATCCAAAGTTGTAAATATACGTGAGTTTTGAAGGCCTTCGACCACTTCTTCCATTAATGGAACTGGAAAAACGTCTTTCTGAACAATTTTATTTAAATCTCAAAAACGATTCACAATCGTTTTTTGCCAACTTTTTTATCTGCAACGACAACCCGACTGCAGTGTTCCGAGTTTGACGGTCGAATAATCTCCTTTTCCAACCAGTCATCAATCTGTTCGCTAACAATTTTTTCCTCAGACAATGGTAGGCTCAACTTTATCTTCTGTTAACACAATCTTCATGCTTATTGGGCTTATTCCCTCGATTTTTGGTGTATATTCGTTCACAATTTCTTCAATTTTCGACTTATATTTTATTGGTGCTTCGATGTTTTCACTTTCAACTGAAACGTGCATCACTGAATATTCAACATTTTCAGTGAGAAATTCGTTATTCGATAGCCCGAAAGACTAGTAGTGCACACTTTTAAATCAACATTCAACTTTTTAGCAATTTTTTGTTCGATCAAAGAGGCTTCTGCACCACTGTCCACTAATTTCCGAAGCTATTTGCCTTGTAGAATACGAAATCAGGAATCCCATCACGAGATATTTAATATTGTGTATTCGAAAAATGGGGGCTTCCACAACTTTTTATGTATTCTACTGAGTAGTCGAAATTGTTGTGGTCTTTTTTGCTAGTTGCATCGTTTGGTAATGCTCTTATCCTTCCAGTCGGTCATTTAAGATTTTTCGTTGCAAAGTAACAATCATTTAATATAATGAATAAAAAAAAAACGTCTGTTTCGTTCCCTATAATTTCTCTCTACAGATTAAGAATATTTTCTTGTTGAGAAACTGGTGGTCATTTCCACAGCCGGTTGCTGCGTTGAATCCCAATCCGAAGTTTGAATTCGGCCATCACGTCAAGGTTTTGAGCTATTTGAGGTTATGTATGCGTCCGCATCCTAACGTCTTTTGATGTGATAAACCATTTCTGACTTCGGATTCGGACTCTACGCAGGAAATATTTTCCGGAATGACTCTCATGTGCCCACCAACAAAACCTTGTTGATCTGCGCTAACCGTTCAGTGAGAATTTGAATTATTTGGAACGATCGTAACTTTACAACGAAAAAGCGTGAATGGCCACTCAAATACTTATTTTGAAGTGTTAGAGCAGTATCAAATGGTGCAATAAGAAAAAAGACAAAAACCACTTCGATCCTTCTGTACAAATTTTCAAAAATATTTAAAAACACCATTTTCCGGGTACAAAACCTCAAATATTTCAAAATACTGACGTGATGGGCCAATTCAAACTTCGGATTCGGATTTTACACAGCAACAAGCTTCGGAAATGACCATCAGTTACGCAACAACGCTCACGATCCCATTATTTATATACATGTTTTATAAAGGTCTGTAAACACGAATTTTATATATTTTACATTTAATACTTTCGCTATATTGGTTCGCTGACAGTGATTCGTTGGATGCGGGAATGCCTGACGGAGTAAACTATTCACACTGTTCTTCAAGAACTTCGTTTTTCAATAATTCTAATTATCTTCACTTTTGCTTACCGGACTACTGAAATGTCCTTGAGATGGAAGTGTTGACCATTGTACAATCTTCGATACCATTTCAGTGTAATCCAATATCTGGTAGAGATATTCATACTTTCATTGATAGCCTGGCAACAATCGAAACGCTTTTTTATGTATCGGCTAGCTAGAAAGTTGTTGAAGCATTCTCATCTCTTAATGAAATGGCGGGCATATACGACATTTACTTGGTATTGGTGTGGGAATATTGCAAAATCTCTGGTTAGGGGGATTTATATAAGATTTATTTTGTACGCGACAAAAGTGTTCCCTTGGTAATTTCTTTACGGGAGTTGGACGTTATCTGTGATAAGGAACTGAATTTTCGTGCCCATATTGACGAAATTATAAACAGGGCCAACTCTGCTCTTGCATTTGTGCAACATTGGTCAAAAGAATTCTTAAACCCATATGTCACAAAATTTCTCTATCTTACCTTTGTTAGGCCTTTTCTTGAATATGCTAGTCAAGTCTGGTCACCTAATTATAACGCCCATTCTCTTTGAATTGAAGCAGTACAACGTTGTTTCATTCGGTTTGCCTTGCGTTGCCTACCATGGGTTGATCCCTATAACCTGCCTACCTATGAGGATTTCCTTAAACCAATTGACTTACAGTCTCTCGAAATTCGCAGAAAAACTGCCGATACAATATTTGTTCACCACTTATTAGCTGGAAACATTGACTGTCCCGCTTTGCTCCAAACTATTTTCATTAACACCAACCCTCGTAACGTTAGGTCTGTGCCCGTTTTTCGTCTCACTCCTCATCGTACGGATTATGGGGGCAACGAACCTATGTTTAGAATGCATCGACTACCCAACTATAATCCAAATGTTTTCGACTTTCACCATAGCTTGAAGAATGCCCTATCTAAAGCCACTTCCACTGCAACCTCGTTATAAACTATATTTACGAATGTAATGAATTGAATAATTAACAACCTTGTGAGACCCACGTCAATTTTCTCCTATCCCTACCCAAAAAAAAAAAAAAAATAAATAAAATACCGTCCTCCTACAATTAAGTACAGATTTAAGTAAGTATATCCCTAATCCTATGCGGTGCAAGTCATGCCAACTTCTTGGGCATACTATAAAACATTGCAAAAATTCGCCGTCTTGCGTGAAATGCAACTTCCCACACCACGCCTCAGTAATATGTACGTGTTTGAGCTGCGTAAACTGCTCAGAAGAATATGCGGCCTCTTCTCGCTCATGCAAAAGGTTTTTAAAACAGAAAGAGATTCTTAAAATAAAAACAAACAACAAATGGACAAAGCTAACACGAAATACAAAAAAAATAATTCAACCTCCTTTTCCTCTATCTCTTATGCTGCAGCAATATCAAACAAAAACAACATAAACACCACTCCTCAGAATAACAACGAAAACTCTCTCAGTAATAACTGCGAAACTCAACATACAAGTGTCCATCTAATTGAAACAAAAAACAACGAAAACAATGATAACGATAAAACAACAAAAACGCAAACAAAAGAAAAAGATGAACAAATAACTAATACTAAATTAAACTTACAAGTCAGTTCAAGCAGCGCTAACAGTACACACTCTCACTCGGAGATAAACACTCTCAAAAACTTTACTAAAACATCGCCTGATGTACCTACACCTTACGCTCAAAGCCGCCAACGCTCTCACAACATATCAAGAAACACTAACAACATAAATCCACACATAACAATACAACAACACTACAACCAAAGCAATCACAAAATATCAACAATTCATTCACAGATCACGAATTTTATACAATCACATGAGACGATGATATGGAAATTAAATAAAGTGAAAACATTTTTTTCCCTTCGTAACACTTATGCTATTTATCAGCTTCTTACTGAAATACTAGGTGGGGTAAAAAGTAACCTCCTACACCGTCAGAATACGCTGCAATCGCAAAAAAGATTATGATGCCTTATAGTCCATTTATGTTTAGGCAGACATATAAAGTTTCAGCGCGATACAGCCCTTAGTTTTGTTTTGACAGCTGATGTTTCTTCATTTGTTTGACATCATGTTGAGTATAGAAAAAAACGATTTTCGTTCTCTTACAAAACATTGTTTTTTGAGAGGCAAAACGGCAAAGGAAAGAAAAAAATTGGATAAATATTATGGGGCTAATGCTCCTTCAGATTACACCGTGAAATATTGGTTTCGAGAGTTTCGTGGTGGCCGAAATACCTCTGCCGAAGAAGTCCGCAGCGGCAGGCCCTCGATGCGGTTACACAAGACAATGTCAAAAAAATACATGAAATGGTGTTGGCTGACCGGGAAGTGAAGGTGCGCGAGCTACTAGATGCCACAAGGATTAGTACTGAGCGAACACGCCATATTTTGGGCGAGATTCTGCATATGAAAAAATTTTCCTGCCGCTGGGTGCCGCACTGACTTCGGACCAAAAATGCGAACTCGAGCGCACTAATGCGGAATCGGGTGGACTTTTGGCGTCGATTGGTAACTATTGATGAAACCTGAATCCACTATTACACGCCAGAGAACAGAATGAGTGCCCGGCAATGGACTGAAGCCGGCACGAGTGCTCCGAAGCGGCCGAGGGAGGCTCAATGGGTCGGAAAGATCATGGCGTCCGTTTTCTGGGATTGTCATGTCTTCGTGGACTACCTCGAATAAAAAAGAACTATCAACAGCGAGTATTACTGCGCATAAAATTTGTTTTCGCAAGACAAAGCGCCGGCACAAAAGAGCATCGCAACCATGCCTAAAATTATCAATTTAGGGCTCCAACTGCTTCCCCATCCACCTTATTCGCCCGATTTGGCTCCCGCGGACTATTATCTCTTCCCAAACCTCAAAAAATGGCTCATCAATAAAAAATTCAGCACGCGCGAGGAGATCATCGACGCCGCGGAGGAGTATTTTGCAGACCTGCCGGAAAATTACTTTTCGGACGGGATCGAAAAGTTGGAAAATCGGTGGATTAAGTGTATCGATCTAAAATGGGACCACATTGAATAAAAAAAAAATTTTTTTTAAAACATTTATTTCATTCCTAAGAAGGATACTTTTCACCCCACATAGTATGTCAATAAAAGTAATCCAATGGAATATGAATGGTTACACCAACAATTACGATAATCTGTCACTACTCATAAAAGATAAGAATCCTGATAAAATCAGCTTACATGAAACTCACATCCCATACGACACTGTCAGCACAATCACACCTAAACAATATGTTGGCTATTTTGCCAACTTAAAAACATGTCCACTCTTGCCCTTGAAGTAAACTTAAATTTTAAACTAACTATTTTCAACTTTTATATACCACCAAACCAAACATTCTCAGAAATTGACATCAAAAATTGTCTAAAAAAATCCGACAACCAGCAAATCCTTACAGGGGACTTTAACTCTAATAGTCCAATCTGGGGTTCAGAGTGCGATAACCTTAGGGAAACAATAATAATAGAAAACATAATTACTTCAGAAAATCTTGTCATACTCAATAACGGTACACCAATGCATTTTTCGACCAATAATACTTTTACACACACAAACCTCACTATTATTTCTCCACATCTTAAACCTAAATGCACGTGGTACGTTGCAGCCTCCCTTTATTGTAGTGACCATTTCCCAGTCGTAACCGATATAGTCACCAATATAAAAATTGCAAACCACATATGCACGCCAAAATTCAAAACAGATAGAGCTGATTGAGATAAATGTGTAGAACACTTTGTAGACTGGCCTTACATCAACATAAACCACGCGGTTTCAGAAATTTCGCAAGCAATCATTTCCTGTGCAAATACAACCATACCACAATCCAAATCTTTTCGACTAAAAACATTAACTCCTTGGTGGAACCCGAATCTGACCGAATTAAGACCGATAAAACAACAGATGTGGTGTACTTATAAGCACAAAAGAACAATTGGCAATTTAATTGCTTTCAAAAAAGCTAAAACAATATTCAAAAAAGAAGTAAAAATTGCCAAGCGCAGTGCCCTACAATTTTTCACATCCAAAATAAACCCTCAATTATCCACAAAAAAAATCTGGGCTGACATTAAATGTCTGACCGGTATTCCTACATCACCCATAAAATTGCTTCATCACAACAATAACCTAAGCACATCTCCCGCCGACATAGCAGAAGTCTTTGCTTCTACTTGGTCGAAGTACTCAGAAAATTAAAATTTTTCATCGGAGTACACAAACGCGAAACACTTAACCACCTCAAAATACTACAATCCTATTTGACTCTAAATGTCTGGACACGAATTTTACCCTCCCAGAGCTAGAGAGTGCTTTACGTAAAACTAAAGGTAAAACTCCCGGTCAAGACCGAATATCTTACCCAATACTGAAAAATTTACCGTTACCTGCCATAAATAAACTTTTGCCACTCTACAATAAAATACTGGAGATAGGTTCGTATCCGCACAAGTGGCGCACAGTTACCATCCTACCAATTCCTAAACCGAACAATCCTGCAAACACAGTTTCGGGATATAGAACTATCTCCTTAATACCCTGCATGGCCAATACCAACATCAAACTACTAGCAACTCCTTATCATGCCGCTGTACGCCATAGTTTAAATGGTTTCCCTACATCGCCCACCAAATGTATATTCGCTGAAGCTGGTCTTCCATCTATCAAAGATAGAGTCGCCGAAACTACTTGGAACTTGATACCACATATTTTCAATACCACCAACTATATGCTTCATGCTGACTTAATCAAGATCTTCAAAAATAAACGTACTTACAAGAAAAAAATCGACAATACAGCGCTGTTACACATTTAGCCAGCAACTAGAGATCAAACCGTCACAAAGTGGACAACCAATATGCAAGCAACCTCCTTGGATGTTTTGCGACTCTTCTGTAAATACCCAATTGCACAACTACCTGAAAGATACCACCACGGGCTCCGTGTTTACACAGCTATTTCAAGAAGAGGTACATAAGAGCAAACTAACTGGATGGTCATTCCTTTGTACCAATGGCTCAAAAAGCGAATACTGCACAAGTTTTGCCATTGTACACCAAGACGGAATACTTCTATCTGGCGGCCTGATGTTTCCCTTTGTTTCAATATTCACAGCGGAGGCAACGGCTATATATAACGCACTCACTTACGGACAAAGAAATAAAGGTAAGTTTGTCATCTGCTCGGATAGCTTATCGGTAATCAATGCTGTTTCAAACACCGAAAACAAAAATGATATCATAAACTAGATAAGGGGCATGTGCTTTAAAAATAAGAAAAAAGTCAAACTGTTTTGGACTCTCAGCCATAAAAGGATTTACGGAAACGAAAAGGCGGACGAAGCTGCAAAATTCATAGCCTCTGCTCCGTGCATAACTTCTCCACGTATGATTTAAACGATCTCAAAAAACTAATTAGCGCTCATATCACCGAAGCAAAAAATAGCCACTGGGTGAGTTTTAATCACTGGTGCACCAACTTTAATCACGATAGGTTTAATCTCCGCTATCCGGCGGAATCTACCCGTGACAAAACGACTATCTTCCTGAGACTGAGAATTGGTCTTACCAAGATATCCCATGAATACCATCTGACTGACAATCATAAACAACCATGCATTTACTGCGGCAATGAGCTATTCGTAGAGCATCTCATCGATCACTGCCCATCCTTTGCGCTCACCAGACAAAAGCATTTTAATAACTCCACACCATCATCACATCTGCGGATCCTCACAACTCATAACATAAGTAGTAAATATATTTAACTTTCTCAAACATTGTAATTTAACTTCACTTATATAATAACAATAACTTAACTTAATCTCGAGTCGTAGGCCTTTGGTAGCTTGTACTCTTTCCCTAGTATTAGTAATAATATTGTATATTATTTCTAATCTTAATAAATAAATAAATAAAAATTCAGCAATACCGACGTTAAGTATGTAATAAACTCAAAAAAAATTTTTTTGGATCGCTTATAACTTTTGAACGACTCATGCAAAATTGACGCCTTTTCATAGCTAATCCAATTTAAACATAAATCATTTTATCAGTTTTAACAGTCAGGGCTACTTGAAAAAAGGTATACCCATTCAATCAAGGAAGTATTTTAACAAGTGGGAATGATTCTATAAAATAATTCGAATGTCTAAATTTTCAATTTTGTGAAGATTGTGCATGACTAGTGTTTATTTAACAGTAGGATTGCTCAAAAAAATTAACAAGAAAAATGTTTTTTTACTAAATCGTTTTTTTTGTGTTTTATATTTTATGCAATAAGCGGAAATTGGCCACGCCTACTTCTACAGTTTCATAGCTTTAAAAGAAAAGTTCCAAAGCAAAAGTTTTTTGTTATTATATGCATTAACTAAAATTTAGTTACTAAACGTTCAACAAAATCTATATTTTTTCCAAAAAAGGTTTCCTTGCTACATATAGCACAATTTTTACTTATTTCTTTTCGGTCTTTTTAAAGCACAAAATATCCACACTTTCATCGTTTAACGAAGATCTGATCTTCGTAGCAGTTTCCCACATCCAGAAAAAAATCCACGCTACCAAGCGGTATTAAAATTAAGGTAGCAAGGCATCTTTTGAGATATCGTCCACGAATACCTTTAACTCCAACTACGGTGTGTTGAATTTGTGAAGACGTCGACGGCAAAAAAAAAAAAATTTTTGTTCCGTTACCATTTCGCTGTTTTTTATAATTACTAATGTTATATGGTAATATTTGCTTAATACTCATAATACCACGGTAAAGTTTTTAAACCATTTCCTTAAATACATATCAATGCGCTTCTTATTTTCAATGTAGTGAAAAGATCAGCTTGTCAAATGTTTTATTAATAATACGTCATTTTAAAATATTTACCCGGGAACCGGATTTTGAGGCCTTTTCAGAACCGGGTTTCGGTTTGCTGAAAAGTGTTGGAATACCCGGGTTCTCGTGAACCCCTGTTTTCGATCCTTAATATCAGGATCACTACGGTTGATTCGATTATATTGTTGATAAAGGCTTTTTCCCCTCCTGTATTATCATTAAATATGCCCACTATGTGCTAAACGTGCTCTCTTTGTTTCAGAGAGGACAAATATTATAATCTCACTAACAGATGATGCTAATTGATCTACCTACCTTGCGAGCTAGGCGGATTAGCCTTGGGAGTATTTTTATGCAAACGCAAACAACACGCTGTGACAAATTTGCAAAAATTAAATATACTTTGGACGAGACATGGTGGACCTTGTAGGTCTATGAAAGTGATGAATTTTGGCATTTAAGGTATTTCTCAAACAGTCTAAAAATCTGGAGTTAGGACCAAAAAACCCTTTTTGGGTAGATACATGTGTTCAATGGCTCATAAGTGCCTCATTTTTTATCGGATTTCCAAAATTTCAAAAGTTATGAAAAGTAGAAAGATAGACCTTTTTAAAATGGTCTTGGTCGTTCCAAAATAATTAAATTAAAGAAACATTTTTGTGTCAAACATATACTTAAATTTAATTCGATAAAACGATTTTAGAAAGGTCTATCTTTCTATCTTTTCTTTCAGCAACACTGGCATGAGAATCAGAGGAAATGAAAATTATTAAAAAAAGATTTTTTTGAAGCCTTTAAAATGTGCTTGTGAATTCATAGTTTTTCTTTTTGAATGCATTTTCATAAGTGGCCCAGAACTATACCTTTTTTTACAAAGAAAAGGCATCATCGGAAAATTGATCATAATTTTTTTTTTTTTTTTTTTTAATTACTAGCTTTCTTCGGATGAAAGTTTTGCAATAAAAATACATTTTTTTTTTTTGGTTGTGGAAACTTATAGCTTAAAAATAAACCTCGTCCCATAACTAAACCGTCTCCCCTATTCCTAGGTCATGGGCGCAGTCGAAATTCTCTCCCAAGAGTTTAATGTTGCTTTCAACTCATTCTATTTTGATTAAATAACTATGCTTCTTAGCTCATTTCCATTTTAGTGTAATGCAATTTCCTCGTATTAAGTACAAAGAGAAAAAAAATAGTAAAATTGATTGAAAAATGTATTGAATTAATTAAAAACGTGAACAATTTCGAGTCAATGTGTAAAGTAATTGACCTAATTATAAAAGTAATTGTTTCCATTAAGTCGTAAATCTGCTACAAAAAAGAAAAAACTAAATACGCCTGACTCACGACATGGTGCAGGTTGTAAATTTGGTCGAATAGAACTTAAAAATATTTTTCTTATATTTTTAGCACCCCCAAAATTTTATTTATTTAAAAAAAAATGTTTTTTTGGACTTTACACACGGATTTATTGATAACTCAGCCATTTTTTTGACCAATTTTCAAAATTGAAAAAGATTTTGTACTGAAGAAGTATAATAATGTATTAAAAGTATTAAAAGTTATGAGTTCGACATAAATATAGACCACATCATCGAATTTGAGCAAATTTCATTTTCTACACAGTGTAACTAAAGCATCGCGCTGCCGCCAGCGCTGCCGTTCTCTCAGGCACACACACAAGAGTGCAAGTTTATGTGTTAGTTTACCCGTCCCTCATTTAAAGATGTAAGCCACCCAGCAAGACAGCGCTAACGAAAATACCAATACAATCATAAAAATTTCTCGTTCACTAACACATTCGCACATTCA
>JAWNPW010001681.1:0-10573 GCA_035078745.1 Diastata ussurica
TACAAGACTCTTTGTATTAAAAAAAAAAAAGAAGAGGAAGAACGCCTAATGAAATTGTCACTTTGTATGGCAGCTATTCCCAATTTTTATCCGATCTTGAAGATTCTTTTTCTATCTTTTGAAAATGGTAATAAAAGCTTAAATACGAAATTTCATCGCAATATATAAGCAAACAAAAAAGTTTTCCATACAAGGGTTTTTGCGACCGATTTCGACACTTTTGTATGGCAGCTATATCTAAATCTGATCCGCTCCGGCCAAGTTTCTCGAGTGAACTGCGTAGACATAAAAGAAGACTCCATGCCAAATTTTAGCTCGATATCTCACAAACTGTGGCACTAGTTTGCATACAAACAGACAGATAGATAGACAGACAGACAGGCAGACATGGCTAGATCAATTTCTTTTCCGATACTGATCAAGAATATATATACTTTATGGGGTCTCCAATATCTCCTTTAATGCGTTACATAAATCGTCACAAAGTTAATATACCATTTTCACCTTTGGAGAAT
The DNA here is from genome assembly GCA_035078745.1 of Diastata ussurica. Lineage (NCBI taxonomy): Eukaryota > Metazoa > Arthropoda > Insecta > Diptera > Diastatidae > Diastata > Diastata ussurica. The sequence goes on from JAWNPW010001681.1 coordinate 516, forward strand.
GTTATAAAAATATTGTTTTATTTATAAACTTTTTTTGTATTATTATTTGATTATACATACATTTTTCTAAACAAAATTACCAAATTTCTTATAATATTATAATAACATCATGGTTTATGATAACATAGTAAAATATATCGGGTTATGGAAGAATATTTTGAAAATAAATTGTAGATTTTGCAGTTCAAGAGATGATTATAGCGATTGGCACCCTCAACTTATTATTTTTGTTGTTGCAGATTTTTCGAAGCAGAGAAGAGGGAACGAAATAATTTATAATTCAAAATAATTCAATCAAATCGATCAAATACAGTTTTGGTCTATTTCTGAAAAGGTTGGCAATTTATGTATCTTATGTACTTCAAAAATGCAACTTTGTGTTTTTGTTTTATAGAGATATTTTGGGCGAAAATAGAAAATTTTTCGAAATTAATACATATGTTTAAGTTCCGTGCATTTTACAGTCCGTGCAGTTTATCAAAATGGCTAATCGAGCAAATGAACCTCCAACGCCCAAAAATGGAAATGAGGAATATAATCCATTCACATATAAAGAAAATTTCATTCGATTCCAATTCTGCCATCTTTCTTTGTCCATTTTTTGGTGGCAGTAAAGCTAAATTACTCTTTCAATTCATACTGAGGATCAACGGCATGACAGACACTTTTGTAGTATTTTAATTACAGTTAAATACATGAAATTTTAAAAATAAATAAAATATTTTATAAATGGTGGACAGTAAAAATAAAATAAAATTCGATTTTGTTTGATTGGCGTTAGTTCTGGTTTTAAGACGCGGTAAAATTTGTGATGTAAGTTTTTATATTTTTTTATTTATTTTTTTTTTTTTTAATTCAAAACAATAAATTTACTCTGTAGTCTATGGAAATTATTGAAAAGCCCCCCCAACGTCAATTAATTATTGTTGCATTTGCTTTTGCCACTTTTTTTATAATCCGTATTTCGAGCCAAACCAGCAATAATAAATAATAACAACAACAGTTTTAATAGTAGTAATAGATGTTGTAATTGAATTAAACTTTAAAAACTGAAAAATAATCAAACAAACAATAACAAATAAAAGACAACACAACCTCTAAAGCACAATCAACAAAACACTAAATGTGGCAACGTTCGTTCGCTTAATGTTGATGTTGTTTATTGTTGTCGTCATTTCAAATTGAAAAAAAAAAGTTTTAAATTATGTTGCGTTATTTACTTTTAAAAAGTAATTTTTGTGTGTTGTTACTTTTAAATGTAATTTTTATTGTTTAATTGAGCAAATTATTAAGCCCAAATTTAGTGTTGTTGTTATTTTTTTTTATCGTTGCCGTAATTTAAAATCTAACTTAATTGGTAGATAATTGCTGCATTTGCAACGAAACAAAACAACACTGAAAATAAAATAATATTTCGAAATTTTTGAGTATGAAAAAAAAAATTGAATTTAATTGAAGAATAAAAACAAACAAAAAGTTTAAAAGCGACATAAGTTCAGCAACACTCATTGTCAGTGGTGGGTTCAAATCTCTGACACTTGCTTTTGTTGATGACATTTCTATTTTCAACTACTGGATGTCTTCTTAAATCTACAAATTATTTTGACGTAAGGTTGTTGCAGCAATCTGTTGATATCATGTATTTTGTTCAATGTATGCGTTTTTGTAGGAATTCTGTATTGCAGCAAACAACGAAAAGAAACGTAAAATAAATCAGTTTGTCAGCATCAACTACACGATTGTCGACATATCGTCAATATTTAATTAACGACACTGAATTGACGACGCATCAACAATAGCGCATTCACTAATTATTAGTATGTACAATCGTGTCTGGATATAGTGAACTAATTATTGCAAGGCCTGTTTACAATTTCCAGGTTGTTCACTATAACAATATAACAAGGTTGAAATTTTTTGTTCAAAAACTGGCTTAAGTCTCTCAAAATACACATTTGTGTACTTACATGTAAGAGATCATTAGATTGAAAGTGTAGGAAAATAGTATGTGTGCGTATTGCAAGAATTCGCGAATAGATGTTTGTTTTTTGGGTACTGAAATTCACTTTTGGACCGCTTTTTCGCCTAAACTTCGCAGTGCCAGTATACCATTATAATCAGTAGTGTTATCCTCAGCCCATCGGAACTTTCAATAGCTTAAATAGCTTTTACAGGATTTGTAATCTGTATTTCACCTTGTCGTCATCATTTCTCAAAATGAATCGGTGCGCCGTCTTCGATTGCATTACAATTTTCAATATGGATTTGGTATCATCAGCAAAAGTACAATTTAGGGGAATACCCGCTTCATTTCCCATTTTTTTTTTTTGTGTTTTTTGTTGCTCACTATTTAGAGTATTGAATGTAAAAATTTAGGTGTTCACTTTATCGAGGTGTTCACTATATCGCGTGTTCAATGTACCCTGACACGACTGTAGTTCAATATCGTGGCTTGAAAAATAAATCAATTTGATCTAATACCGTAAAATTGAAGCGATTTAAACGTATGTTACTATTTATTTTGTAAAAATAAATTAAACATTCGCAACGAATTATATGCAATATCGTATCACTTTTTATCCGTACTGGATAATAATTATGTCAAAGTTTTACTGATCGCCGATCATGAACGAAATATACAAGATCACGCATTCAGGAGTCCCGTTATTTCGCTCTCAGTACCAATTTTGAACAGTTGAGATAAGTTTGACGTCACAACCATTCTGTATTTTTGTTTGTATTGAAAAAGTGCATTTTGTGTGACTAATATTTTTATCTGAAAAATAAGTTTAAAAAATTTGAAAAATTATTTTTAAATAAATTTAAAATATATAAAAAATTGCGTAAACGAACGAAACAAAATATTTCAAAATAAAAGCAATCTTCACTTTTGACATGCTTTCGAATATATCAAAAACTATACTCAGGAAGAAAAAATGGATGGCAGAATCGGAATCAGCACAAAATTTCACTTTAAAAAAGTTATAACCCAGTCTTGTAGCAAAATCTTGTCGAGTAACGTTATTAATTATATTTTCAATGTTTTATTCGAATCTTCATATTTTCGCATACAAAATGAAAAATAAAAATGGTTGTGACGTCACCGCGATAGAAACTTTTCGGAATGCGTGATCTTGTATATTTCGTTCATGATCGCTGATCATGACTGCAGCTCGGAAACTCGGAATATTGTATCTATGCCATGTTTCCAAAAAACATTTTTGTTTAATATGTCAATATGTTTAATTAAACAGTTGTTTCTAACAACACACTTCACTACATTAACGACATTGATGACGCGTGTCGTGACTACAATAGACAACGATGCGTTGAGGAACAACACTGACCATATAAAGAAAAAATAAAAAACAGAATCACATATTGGCCGCTAATCAGAAAATATTTTCTGTTAAAAAGACGCAAATCCAGTAAAGAAGCTGCTATATTGAACATAAGTGCAATAATTACCTATATGTCACATTTGACCCAATTATCTTACTAAAAAAAAAAGTTTTCCTTATAAAGATACTTTTCGGATTTTGAACTTTATGTGGCAGCTATATCTAAATCTTATCAGATTTCGCTGATTTTGGGCGGTGAGCAGCTGATAGTAATTAGAAGATATAGCTAAATAGAGTTCTTTTTTTCTAAATATATGATATTGAATATTAACTTTCTATTAGAGGACCCACGCCTTTTGGTCCTATCCCGTCGATTTTTGGGACAAATACTCCCACAACGACAGTATAAAATGTAAACACAAAATTTCATGAAAATCTGTAATAGTATCCCAGACATCAGATAGAATATTTATTTTGAATGATAAATATAGTGCATTCCTATTTTGTTAATTCCGCCAATAAGTTGAAATGAATCGTAAATACAACTTTTCGCCCAGATATCTTTATAACAACATGTACTTTCTCATTACCTTACGGTCTTGAAAATAAAAATCAAGAATCGAGAATGTTGATAGTTGATTTTATATGAATTAATCGACACAATTATTTTTTTAAACGTTTGTCAAGTTATGTGGGGTCTAATACGAACATTTTGACAAATAAAATATAGCTGTTATATATCTATAACTGTTTTTCAAAAAATATGATTAAAACTTTCCAACACTAACTAATATCGAATTACGAAAAAATTTTACCCATACTGACGTGATCAGGGAGTCCATTAAAAAGCTACAAACTACAATAATGAAAAATAAATTGATAAGGAGTGGTCAACATTAAGCATAAATGTTGATGGTCAACCAATCTACAACAACAGTTGCTATTGCAAAGCGAATGACTCAGGGCAACTGAACAACAGAGCGACAGGCCCCAAAGGATATGCAACTGTTTTATAATTGTTATAGCAAGAAATAAATTGAAAAAAATAATAAAAAAAAAAAAAAATGGAGAAGAGAAACTAAATGGAAAACGAAATAAAAATGAAAAGTCATAGAAAATCGTAAAGAAAACGATGTTAGCTGCAGAGAGTATAGTATTTATAAGTATGGCTAGCCTGCGAGGTTGATTACTGTTTTTGTTTGGATTGCAAGTGTTGGCATCGCATGTGTGGAAAGTTATGTGAATTCAACATAAAATACGGTAGTCGTAATATTGACAACTTGTCTTTGTGTCTGTCTGTCTATCTCTGTCTGTGTTGCTACTAGCTAGCAGCTTAATTTATGACTATGAAACCACACCAAGCACAGCGAAAGTTTATGAAAAAGAACACAACGAAAAGTAACTATAATAATTGTAATTAACTGCATACAAAGAAATGGGAGAAATAGCCAACAAGTAACAATATTGTTTGCTATGTTAATCAAGTCAGTAAACTTCAGAAAATTACAAGTTATTAAATATGCTTTCTTTTCTATTTCAATTTTTGATCAGTCCATAACTTTTTTGTAATGGAATTTGAAAATGTTTCCATGCCGTAAGACCAATAAACAAATTTGAAAATAAATCATTATATAATTGAATTCGAAACGAACAGCCAACATTTTCTTGAAAATAAGTGTTTATTTTTAATGCAACAAACTTACTTACAAATTATTGGAGTTTTCTCCCGCTCATGTAGGGTGACATAATCAAAACTTTAAAAAATTGGGCTTATGTCAGTTTATGACTATTTCGAAAAGTTTTAAAAAGTGTATGTGTATGCCTATGGGTCCATATAGTCATTATCAGTGAAAGACTATGAATCATCAAAGGATTATGCTATTTCAATTTCATAATTATATTCCAAAAGCTGTTCCATCCGAAAAGATTTCAATCGAGGAGAACTATTGTTTTTTCAAAAAGCCAATCCGAAATGATAATCTAAACCATATCTTCATTTAAGTTATGGACTTAACGAAACATTAAAAAAATTCACTATCTATACATTTTTTGGGAATCCAAAAAGTTTTACTCCACGAAACTCAGGTATAGTATATATTAAATCTTGAAATTACGAAGACAAATTCAAATAAACACAAATTTTTATGAACTTTCATATCTTTTCAAAAATTCATTATCCGTGTCCACCATATATAAAAATGAAAAATTTGAAGCTACCACAATTATAAAAAAAAAAAATGAATGTGGGACCCCCAATGCATGCTATAACTTTTGCACGCATTTCAATTAAACTGATTACTTTAAGAAAATAATAAAAAGAAAAAATATGCTCGAATATCTCTTCGAAAATAAAGAGAATTGTCGGAAAATTTCAAAAAATTTGTTTAGGAATTCCAAACTTTTATAAGCAACGTGTAAGAATGTCTGACAGCGCTGCTATCAAAAGTTTAAATTAAATTGAAATTTTTTATCGAACTCAAAGTCACGGGGCGTGATTTTCAGTTGCACATACTTTGCATGCACTGCAGATACAATAAACAGAACACCAGACCAGTGGATTGAAATTTTCACCGTTCAAGATCCATCCGTTCGCTCGATTGTCCGCTGTTTGGTCAGCGTTACGATTTCCTATATTTTCATTTAAGCTTCGATGATCGCGGCGGTATGACCCGCCCTTTCCGCATTAGTTTCATTTGTATATGGTTTGTTTATTTAAATTTACAAACATTCAAGTAAGTTTCATTTTCGCTGTTCAATGCACTTTTACGAAAGATAAACAATAAATTTGTTTATGTTCGATGTTTATTTATTTAGTGCCAATGACTGTAAAGTGTTTAGACTGTCGATCTATCTGTATGCCTGCAGTGTTGCTAGCTCGTTTGTCAGTCTATGAGCTCGTCTATCTGTCTGTCAATCTACAACATCCGGTTAGTTTCACTTTCTGTTAGTTTTGTTGTCAGTTCGTTTTTGCTTCGATTCCAGTTTGATACTAAATTGTGAAATTAATTTTATTTAAATGTATTTATATATACTATTTTTAATGTATTCCATTTAATGTAACATCGAACGCGCCCACATCATTACATATCTCACCCAAGTACAACCTTTTCGCATGAATTTTCACATTTAAATTGAGTCAACTTGCTGAATGCGTTCAAAAGTTCCCTATGAACTTTTTATTAAATGATAAGCGCGCTAGATTACTGACTAAATGCTGATGCGACTATCATTTTGATAAGATTTACGTTATCATTTTCGCACTCATGAGTCATACGATTAATTATACGCCCCATATGCTGCTATTTAGATAGACAATATTTGTGATGAAATTAGCGTTATAAACATGTTATAAATATCATAAAATGTCGGCATGACAAGCAAGAAAAACAAAAAATATGACATGCTATCAACGGCAAGCTGTCAACAAGTTAAGGGGCAGGGACAATTAATTAAACACCACAACAGCATTTCTCCGGTAGTAGATTTGACAGCTATTTTTGCGAAAATAACGTCCGCTGACACCGAATCTGGCCTCACCCTATAAACTTCATTCTTTGATTTATAAGCGTGTTAAACTATATTTTCATGAAAAAAGAAAGAAAGTTTCAAGCCAAAACTACTATATTTCGAAAAGTAGTTATCACTTTATTATGAAATAAAATATCTTGCCCATCGTATATTTTGCGCACAGTCTTCAAAGTGTTTTCAGTGGACCCTCAGTTAACGTATACAATTGCTTCCAGCATCTTGTTCGTTATGCAAAACGTTCGTTAAGCAAAACCATTATTCCCATATAAACCAATCTAAAATAAAATAATGCGTTCCAGGTCGAAAAAAATACACTCTAATATGTTTCAATTTGAACTTTTATTGGAAGAAAGTAACATAAAATGCATCAAAACTTTTGAAGAACTGAAAAAATACACCAATATATTTAAAGTTCAGCTTTTATTGAAAGAAAGTTAAATGAAGCGTATAAAATTTTTTAAGGAACTGAACATGTATTGGGCGGATGGAGACAATCTGAAATGGAAAAAAGAAAGAGTTTGGAAAAGAAAAATTTTTTTATAATGGGTACGTTCGTTAAGAGAAACTTTTTTTTCCCAAAAAAATGTGTTCGTTAAGAGAAACTTTTTTTCCCAAAAAAATGTTTTCGTTATGCGAAATGTTCGTTATGCGGGGCGTTCGTTAACCGAAGGTCCACTGTAGTTCTTTCTGCTTCTACTTCGAATCTATTCGATGCTTCTTTTCCATTTACTCTCAGAGCATAAAATTTTTTATGGAAGGTGTCAAACATATTTGTCCAAACTGAACAAAATTCTCAAGCTTTTATTGAAATGATAATAAAACCTTAAATATTAAATTTCTTCATATTTAAAAACATAACTAATAAAATAAATAAACATTTTTTATCATACAAGAGCATTTTTATCCCATTCCCAATAAGCACAGTTGCGATTGTGTGTCGTCTCGAAATCGAGATGAATATATAACAAATTCAAGAAAATTCCTTTTCTCGAAACGTTGCTTTCAAATAAAAATAGTAATGATAATTCCCAATTATTTTTTCGAATATGTGCATTAGAGATGAGCGAAATATAGCAGTCAGTGATTTTTTCACTGTTCATTGAAAAGAACTGTATGTTCATGTTATCGAATATCGAAAAGAACAGCGATATGTTCTTTCAGTCAAATGCTTTTTTTTACATTTGTTGAAATAAACAGCGATATGTTATTTCTCACATAAAACTGTTTTGTTTTTTTTTTTTTGTTTTTATACTGATTTTTTTTTTTTTTTGCTCAGTTGTTAGAGATTTGTTTCAGCCAGATTTTTGTTCTCATTTCTGAGAAATTGATCATTGATATTTTCCGTTTTTTTTTGTCATGGCTGGTAAAAAAAAAGTCGAGTGAAATTTGTGCAGTTTTTAATCGAGTTAATGAATTGTTTAATAAATGTAATATATACAAGGTCGTACTTTCATACGACAAATTTGAGAAAAACTGGATATTATTGGAAAAACTTCAACACTGAGTAAAAAATCTAAGTGAACGAATCAGCAGTTTTAAATCACTGTTCTTTTTCATGAGCAGTAACAAAGAACACTGTTCTTTAAAAATCGTTGGATCGCTCAGCTCCAATGTGCATAGTTAGGAGCATCATATTCAATCAGTCATAAACGAACTGCAGTAAACTGGTAAGTAAGAACAAACTATATATGTATGTATAAGAAGATGAATTGTTGAACCATTTCTTGTTTTCAATTATTGTCTTCACATAAATAACAAATTTGTAATCAACAGAAACACGAAGTTCAAGTCGCACTTCAATCAATATATTTATATAGTTTTTTGTTTTTTGCATTATACTCGATAATAAGAATTATTATTAATTTATAAAAATCACAACAAATAAAAAAAAAAACAAAAAACAAATTGCCAGCGAGCGGATTCGAGGATCGAGGCGCACTCTAATTTACGATTCGAGAATGATGATAACTGACGATATCGCGATGAATCGAAAATGATAATAATTCTTGAAATCGAGACGAAGACGAACTATCATCCCGAATGTTTTATACGAGAAAATGATATCGTCTGGAATTTGTTCTCGATCCGTTGTGCTTATTGGGTATAGATAGAAGATATATATATATATTTTTTTTAATCTATGTACAATGTACATTGTACATACTTTGTGGGTTACTTCGTTTACTTGAAAATTTTGCCTGTCAAAGTATTTATAAATAAAAAATTTTGATTACAATTACTTGAAATCGTACTCAAGAAAATGATGGCGATTACTTTATTGGAATCGTAATCACAAAATTTTGAGTACGACTACTGTAATCGTAATCAACATTTTTTGACTAGATTACTATCTATGATTGTATCCAAAATTTTTTGAGTACGATCACAAGTATTTGTATTTTGCGAGTAATTAGATTACAAAAGTATTCATTACCGCCCAGCTCACTCCATATGCATTCCATCCTCAAAAAGGAATGTTTTCACTGGTGGTCAACAATAAACAATTGAAAAGACATTTTCGGTGGTACAAGCAGCACTGATCTTCATTATTAAGAAAATTACGTACTTTTCTTCTGCTTATTGAAGAAGTTTTCCGAGTGCCGAACAATCATATTGATCAGTACCTGGTGAATGTAGACATTATTTTGCCGATTCACACATATCTTTACAATACATGAATTACAAAATTTGGAATATTTCACAACATTTTTCAAACTCTCAAAAAAAACCAGTAAAGAAGCAATAGTATCTTCGGCATGCACCGAAGCTTCTACACCAGTCAACATAAGTGTGATAGTAACCACTTACCCCACTAATACGACACTTTAATTCGAATTAACTCGATCCCCGGTTTTTTGGATACACAAGTATTAACACATTTTTAATCATTATCGAATTTTCAAATTGTCAAATTGTTTTTGTAAAAATATTTTTATTTTATATGGCAGCTACATCTAAATCCGATTTCGCTGTTTTTTGGCGGTGAGCAGCTTATGGTAACTAGAAGACTATGTACAAAATTTCAACACGATAGTTCTAAAACTGTGGGACTAGTTTGCGTAGCAACAGACGGACATGGCTCAGTGAATATATGGGGCAAAATTTCTCAAGGGTGCCACCAAAAATTTTTTGGTCACCGATCTTAATGAAATTTTTTTTACTTATAGTCTTGTTGGTCCTCTGTAAATC
>JAWNPW010001682.1:0-10572 GCA_035078745.1 Diastata ussurica
TATAATTTTTACTACGAAACGTTATGAAATAGAAAACTAAAATGCCATTATAATTTTTTTCATGAAACGTACTCAAAAATGAATCAAAAACAAACGTTTCTAATTTTACAACTTATCGTCTATGTTGGATTTCAAGACGATTTCTTTTCAATCTTATAACGTTTGTTATTAAATTTTTGGTCAGTGTATATTTTTGCAGTAGTATCTGCATCTCGTTTCAAATTTCATTGCTTTAAATGTAGCCGTTCAGAAACTATGAACACGAGAGTGACAATTGTTTTTTGAAATTGCGAGCTTAGGTTTTGATTGAGAAAATCAAAGTGTGATTTTTACGCCAAAATCGACAATTTCATTAAAAAGGGAATATAATTATATTCATTGGAATTAAATTGGAAATTTTATCAGCTTTCCAACAAACGATCTGGTTGAAAATTTCACACATTGATTTTCTCAACTTATTGCTTATATTTTTCACTCTAATGAACACTGATTCAGATTTCAGTTTAACTCGACTCGGGATAAATCCGGTTAGGTCTTGAAAATTCTTTTTTTAATTTCTTTCAATTACTTTTCAAAAATTTCCAATTTTATTTTGTTAAATGTTCAACACTGTTTTGAAAAATGTACTTCTTTTCGTTGCTGTTTTTTGAAATATTTAGAGCAATCAACATTTCTACGGGAACTTAGTGAATGGTGTAGCAACATCGGCGCACTCCGAAAATACTATTTTGATACATTACTGGCTTTAAATCATTTTAATTTATTCGCATTATATGTTATTATACTTTAATACAAGTATGATTAAATTTTGAAACCTTTTATTTAAGTTTGATTGAATTAAATTTGAGTATACGCTTTCAACTCGTACGTTATATTTTGAAACTGGTTTTGTTTGCAAAACGTTTCAAAAGTAAACTGCAAAACGTTTCAAAAGTAGAAAAATGTACAAGAACACGTGTAAAAAAAATCTCGAAACTGTAACGTTATATTTTGAACATGATTTCGTTTGAAAAATTCGTGACGGTTTCCATTTTTGAAATTGAAATGTAATACGTTTCGTAAGTTGCGTTCGCGGTTGTTAGAGCGCTCGACTTGGAATCAGGAGAACCATGGATCGAACCCCAGTGCGCAGTGGTTGGGGTTGAATGGAGCCGCGGTCATAAAAACTAGAAAGTGGTGATTTCGTTATGAAATTTTTATTAAAAATATTCAAAATATTTTAAATATATGTAAGAACCAATGACAATGTAGGAGCAAATGACACATAATGCAGCGATTACAACACTGAACAATCAATATTTTTCACGACAAAGAATACAATAAAACATACTTTTTTAATTACAAAAAACTACAACACTGGGTAACAAAAACGTACAACGAGACGACAAGAAACGAGACAAATTACTTTGCAACCAACAGTTCAAGGAGACAGAAGCAAACGAAAGGTGTACGTAGTTATAAAAAACAAAGAGACATTAAAATACATTCATTTAAAACATCTTAAAATCTAAAAATATTACACATAAACTAATTATTAAAAACTACAAAATGTAACAAAACATAAATAATTTAATAAATAAACAACCAAAAAACTAAATGTGCTTTCATCAAAAAGTTAAATAGAAGTAAAAAATAAATAAGAAGAGTGTGAGAAAAAATTGTTTCAACAAAAGGATTTTCTGAGCTACAATTTTTAAAAGAAATCTAATATTAATAGTCGAAAAATCTTCCACGCGGAATATACCCGTTCCTGGCGATCATTCGATCAAAGACACAAATATACAGTGGACCCTCGGCTAACGAACGCCCCGCATAACAAACATTTCGCATAACGAACACATTTTTTTGGGAAAAAAAAAAAATTTTTTTTAAATTATAAGATGAAAACGAAGAAAAAGGAAGAAATTAAAGAAGAAACCGAAGAAAAATTTTTGAATTCAAAGACGAAAGTTAAAAAAAAAAAAAAAAAAAGCAAACAAAAATTTTGAGGAATAAAAAATTCTGAAATTAAGAAAAGAAATTTAAAATTAAAGAAGTAACATTTTTTATATTAAAAAAAAAAGAAATTAGACGAATAAAAAATTTCTAAATTAAGAAAAGAAATTTAAAATTAAAGAAGTAAAAATTTTGAAATTAAAAGAAGAAAATTGAAGAATAAAAAATTTTAAAATTAAGAAAGAAAATTTAAAATTAAAGAAGTAAAATTTTTGAAATTGAAAGAAGAAAATTGAAGAATAAAAAATTTTGAAATTAAGAAAATAAAATTGATAATTAAAGAGGTAAAATTTTTGAAATGAACAAAGAAAACGAAAACTTTTGAAATTTTAAGAAAAAAGTTAAGAAATAAAAATTTTGAAATCGGAAAAAGAAAATTATATAAAAAAAAACGAAAAAAAAATATTTTTAAAAATTAAACAAAATAAGAAAAAAAAATTTTTTGAAAAAAGAAGAGCAATTCAAAATTAAAAATTTTTTTTTGGAAAAAAAGATGAAAACGAAACAAAATTCGTTTAGAAAGAAAAAAAATACGAAGTATCATTTTAAAGTTAAGAACTACATTCTGAAACGCTAAAATCCGAAGAAACAACTACTTATAAAATAAGTTAAAAAGTAATAAAATCAAGAATTGTAAAAACAAACGTACACATTAACATAATGACATATAGGAAAATGGACCGAGAATTAATACAAAGTTTAACAGTTAAAGAGCTTAAGGACGAACTTAAGAAAGCTAGATTAAACACAGTCGGATAAAAACAAGACCTCCAACACCGACTGATAGCACACTATAATCTCAACGAAGATGATTCTGACAGTGGTTCACAAACGGAAGTAGAATTGGCACTACCAGCTCATCAAAGCAATCGGCAAAGGTCACAATTCACCTTAAAAGATGTAGCTGACGGTCTCTCCACATTCACAGGCAACGACTCGGTCAACGTAAATCAATGGATCGACGACTTTGAAGACAACGCCACAATTGTAGGTTGGGACGAAGTACAAAAATACATATACGGCAAACAGTTGCTACAAGGAGCAGCACGTTTATTCATAAGAAGCCAGTCAGGACTACGCGATTGGAAGGCCTTGAAAAAGGCGTTAACAGCAGAATTTGGAATCACGTTATCGACGTCCGAAATACACAAACGCTTAAGAGACAGGCGCAAACGGCTGAACGTGACATTAATCGAATACCTGTACGCATTAATGGAGATCGGAAGCCACATCCAGCTAGATGAAGAAATCGTTGTGGAATATTTCATTGAAAGAGTGCCGGTTTCGTTATGCAACAAGGCTGTACTTTACCAAGCTAACAACATATCCGAATTGAAGGACCCGATCAAAATTTACGAAAAAAGACGTAACAATGTAAACCGAAACAGTAGCAACAACAACAATGGAAACCGAAAAAGCAGCAACAACAACAATGGAGATCGGAGCAGCAACAATGTCAACGGAAATCAAAGCAGCAACAATAGCAGCAACAATAACAGCAATAATAACAACAGCAGCAACATTAGCAGCAACAATAAGAGATGCTTCAAATGCGGAGCGCCATCGCATTTAGCAAAGGATTGCAATCAAGAACAATATAAGTGCTTCAAATGCAACAAACTCGGACATAGGTCATTTGAATGCAGCGAAAACGGGTCGAAGAGTACAAGTAGAGAAAGAACGCGAACGCAGTGTCAATCGAGCTACTGCTAAACAACGAGGGGCTCAAATTCAAGAAGCTTACTCTGAAAGGAGTAGATTGGTCGGCTCTTGCAGACACTGGATGCAACATGTGTTTGATGCGGAAAGATGCCTTCAAACAACTTGGTATCAAATTCACGTTGGGTGAACAACGAAAAAAATTGCGTAGCATAGGAACCAATAAGTTTACTACCCTTGGCAATTTTGAAGCAGAAATAAATGTCGACAACATACTGATGACGTTGGAATTTCATGTTTTGGAGAACAAGCACCTGCCATACGACATCATTTTGGGCAACGCTGTGTTGAAGTTTGTCGATATAGTCGTAACGGATGAAGGAGTCGGATTCAAAAACAAAGCAACAACGAAAAACACACGAGTAAATTCGGAACTGCTACAAGAATTCAAAGAAATTTGTTTAAATATGGTCAACAACGCCTCTGATGAAATCGATTGGACACATATAGGAAAAGAATACAAGTAGTGGAGCAACAAATAAAGCAATGGATCAACGAAGGCATTATATCGGAAAGTACATCGAATTATGCAGCGCCAATAGTAGCAGGAAAAAAGGACGGCACCAAACGTCTTTGCTGCGATTACAGAAAATTGAACGACGAAATAGTTCGAGACAATTTCCCGATGACTTTGCTGGACGATGTATTAGAACGAATGCAAACTGGTAATGTGTTCACCTCACTGGATCTCAAAAACGGATTTTTTCATGTTCCAGTCCACAAAGATTCAAAGAAGAACACGTCTTTTGTTACGAAGAACGGAATTCAACTTTGCACCATTTGGAATCTCAAATTCGCCAGCAGTCTTTTGCCGTTTTATAAGCGTGGTTTTCAGGGAACTAATCGCAAAAGGAGTTGTAGTAACTTACATGGATGACATCATGATCCTATCGGATAACGAAGAAGTAGGCATCAGGAGGCTAAAAACTATTCTACAAATAGCGGCAAACAATGATTTATGTATTCGATGGAAAAAATGCCAGTTTATCCAACGAAGCATCAACTTTTTAGGATACATCATCGAAAACAAAACTATTCTGCCATCCGAAGAAAAAAAGCAAGCTGTTCGAAACTTCCCGGTACCGAAAAATAAAAAATTAATTGAAAGATTTTTAGGTCTGACGTCATACTTTAGACGATTCATAGAAAATTACGCGAAAATAGCTAAACCGATTTCGGATATATTACGAAAAGACAATTACTTCAAGTGGGACGACGAACAAGATATGGCTTTCCAGCAATTAAAGTCAGCTCTTATCAGCGCGTTAGTCTTACATTTGTATAACCCAAAAGCAACAACGGAGAAACAAACCGATGCCAGCAAATATGGATACGGCGCAGTGCTCCTCCAAAAGAATTCAGAAGACCAGAAGCACCACCCGGTACAATACATGAGCAGAAGGACTAAACCAGCTGAAGAAAGATACCATTCATACGAGCACCAAAACTGTCACAGAAGGTCGAGAAGGTGGTGAAGAGCTGCATTGAATGCCTGCTAATTGAAGCCAAAAGTGGTAAAAAGGAAGGTCTTTTAACCCCAATCGACAAGGAGGACAGACCATTATGCACATTTCACGTGGACCACGTAGGGCCGATGACGCCGACAAAAAAGATGTATAACCACATCTTCGTGGTAGTCGATGGATTCTCAAAGTTCGTGTGGTTATACCCGACGAAGGACACTGGAGCTGAAACGGTAATCAACCAACTAACATCACAATCAGAAATTTTTGCAAATCCGAAACGCATCGTAACAGATCGTGGAGCCGCTTTCACATCACACGCATTTGAAAAGTACTGCGAGGACCACAGTATTCAGCACTTACTAATTACGACGGGGGTACCAAGAGGAAATGGTCAAGTGGAACGAATACACAAGATCGTGATACCTATGTTGTCGAAGTTAACACACGGAAACCAAGCCAACTGGTACAAAAACGTCGACAAGGTTCAGCAATACATAAATAATTCGCCAACACGCAGTACGAAATTCGCACCATTCAAAATAATGATAGGCCAAGACATGCGATTACCAAACGCCGAAAACATAAAAGAGCTACTCGAAGAAGAAAACATCGAAGAATTCCAGGATGAACGAAATAAGATTCAGCGATCAGCAAGAGAAAACATCGAAAAGATTCAGCAAGAAAACAGAAAATCATTCAACGCGAATCGAAAGGCAGATCCACAGTATGAACTTAATGATCTTGTCGCAATAAAACGTACCCAATTCGGAACCGGACTAAAGCTGCAACAGAAATACTTTGGACCTTACAAAATCGTCCGAAAACTGCATCATGGAAGATACGAGGTCGAAAAAGTGAACGAGGGCGGAGGCTCAAATCGAACATCAACTGCAGCAGAATTCATGAAACACTGAATTCGAGTCGAATTCGTGATCAGGAAGGCCGAATGTAGGAACCAATGACAATGTAGGAACAAATGACACATAATGGAGCGATTACAACACTTAACAATCAATATTTTTCACGACAAAGAATGCAATAAAACATACTTTTTTACTTACAAAAAACTACAACACTGAGTAACAAAAACGAGACGACTTACTTTATATCTAACAGTTGAAGGAGACAGAAGCAAACGAAAGGTGTACGTAGTTATAAAAAACAAAGAGACATTAAAATACATTCATTTAAATAATCTTAAAATCTAAAAACATTACACACATTACAATTAGTTTAAATTATTAAAAACTACAAATTGTAATAAAACGTAAATAATTTAATAAATAAACAATAATACATTACAAAGTCTACATATATAATGGAAAAATTGTACGGAATTCTTGCGTATAATGAAATTTCAGTGGCGTCATCACAGTCAGGAATCATTGCTCTTTAATGAATCTAACGGCCAAAAATACTTCCAGTAGAGATCCAATATTAAAAGTATAGAATAGGCAATGTTCTTATAATTATTATTTAAATATACTAAGTGTGCAGTACTTGGGGAAATTTTTTTATTATTGTATTTCATTTAAGCTGGTAGTGACATCCAGTGGCCAATTGCCGAATATGTATGAGGTTAAAAACAGCACTAAATATCATGCTTACTTCTTTTATCACCTATCAATATTCAGTTCACAATTTGTCAAGTTTGACACAAAAATCTAATTTTTTTCGCTCGCAATGGCTTATGGCAAGCATACTCTTGGTCGCACACAGTGAAATGAGTGGTTCAATAAATTTAAAAGCGATGATTTTGATGTTGACGACGAATTGGCGTTGACGACGCATTATGTGATGCAGATAATGGCGATCGCTACCAACAACGATTGGCCGATTTGAATCGTGCTGTAAGCCAAAAACGGCCAGAATATGATGCCTTGATGACAACGCACCACCACATCGCACTAGAGCCACTAAAGATTTGGTTAAATCGTACAACTGGGAGACGACCAATTTTTTTGTATGTAGCTAGCAATGGTCATTACTTTGAAGAATAAATTTGTGCCCATTTTCTCAAAATATGGTAACGCATACCTGGTAGTTACCCATTTAATTGAAAAACAATACAAAAATGAAAAACTAAATATCAAAATTATTGGCATCCATTGCTGTTCGAACCATGAACTATTCTATTAAAATTGCGCCAAATAAGATATCAAAAATGCAATATGCAAGCAAATAATATATCAATAATATTTGTACAGTAATGAATTAAGCTGCTTTGGCCTAGCTGTTAGTGTATTTGATTACCATATGAGTAGTCGCGAATCCGATGACTGCCGCGGGAAGGAAAAAATCGGAAGTGTTTATAATAAATGTTGTTTTACATCTCTACAATATAGTTTGGATGAGATTTTTTTCTTCTGGTTTCTGTTGGTGGTATATGGTTTACCCCGAGTTTCAATTCAATTCAAAAACATAAAATTAAATTTTTATGAAAAAAAAAACCATAAAACCAATTTTTTATCTCGTGTATAGTGTTGAATTAATATTAGCGCCATTTCAAAACTCGAGTTTTTCCGTTGTCAAATGAAACGGTTTTGCTGTTGAATTATTAACTTTTCAGTTATAATTTTTAAATTACAAAACTTGTATCAAATCAATAACATCCATTTTACTATAGGGACACTTATATTAATACATATACACAAAAAAGGAGAAAACAATTAAACGATCAAATTAATTGTTTACAATTAATGTAGGTTTGCACAATATAGAATAATTAGAAAATAATCTATTTTTGTTTTTGTAATCTCCGTAGTTTGGAGAAATAAATAAAAATTCTCCTCCCTAGAAAAAGATTTTTAACAAAAATCGCGCCATTATATATAGCAGAATAGTATCTTCGGCGAGCACCGAAGCTTCTATACCATTCACTTGCAGTGGGAAGTTGGGGAAATTAGTTGATAATTTTTCAGAAAAAATTTACAAAAATTTCGAAAAATATTTCAAAAAAAGGTTGAAATTTTTCAATACCAACATATCCTGAAAGTTTCAAGTTAATCAGACAATTACTTTCTGAGGAGTCACTATGTTTGTAAAATTTCTAATAATGAAGAAGTAGAACGCCTTTTCATATTGTCATTTTGTTTGACAGCTGTATCTAAAACTGATTCAATCTTAATAAAATTTTTTGCGATATTATGAGATTGATAATGACAGGTTAAATACGAAATTTCATCCAAATATCTCCAAAAACAAAATATAAGTGATTTTTCAACCGATTTGGACACTTTTGTAGTCCAGCTAACCAAATTTGATCTGATCCGATCGGGTGAACTGCACTGACATAAAAGAAGACTCCATGTAGCTCGATATCTCAAAATCTGTGAGACTAGTTTGCATACCATCGGACAGATAGATAGATAGAAAAACAGGATAGCTAGATCAATTTCTGTATCAATGCTGATCAAGAATATATATACTTTATGGGTGCTTTCCGGTGCTTTCTTTCAAGCGTTACATACATCCTAATAAAGTGAATATACTATTTCCACCTTTCGTAAATGGTATAAAAAGGCAATAAATTAGGTGCACACGTAAAGTTAAGCAATGAGGATGAAGAGTCTTGACAGCCGATAAAGCATAAGCTGTGCGATGGCAAACCAAATTCCATAGATAGATAGATGGACATAGCTCAAAAATTTAAATCTCTACATTATTCATTGGAAGTAAATATAAACTATTCTAACTATATAGGCAGTATGTTAAATAATGAAATAAATTAATATCTTTGGCTTTTGAAAAAATAAAATACTATTCTGAGAACAAAGAAGAGGAAATGTTGCTTGTGGCATAGTTATTCGAGTTTTGTTTCAAAGTACAAGTAATTAAATTTACCACGACAAGGTTTTAATGACTTCAACAACTTTTTGACTTCACTAAATAATCTTATTTCTCGTATAAATAAACGACGAAAACGAAAATAACTACGAACAAGAACTCTTCGACAAAGCCTACAACTGCAAAAGTTTGTAAAAATATATACTAAGTTTGCAGTTCTATTGTATTCTTTCCATCTGCTCTTTATGGAAAGTGTTAAAGGCTCCTCCTTTCTGCACAACGAGTCTCATATCCATAGCCGGACGCAATGCTATGCTATGAATTGCAAATGTGGATATTATGTACGTCACACCAAGTTGCCGTCCATTGTTATAATTTGAATTTTAGGGTGTAATTGTAGCCATAAATGTATTTGCCTCTTAATGGACTTAAATAGTTAGCAAACACGCATTCGCATACATTTCGTCTCTACCCGTCAGCCCACACACGTTGTTTTTCGACATTCACACATAAAATGTATAACTCTTTGCTTCAACCTGTTTGAAAACAATAAAGTTATAAAGCGATAAAAATGAGAAACGCTCATAAGCAATACAATTCAAATGAATACTTAGTTATAGTAATAGCTGATCTTGGACGAAAATCTTCGATACAGCAAAAATAAATAATCCTCGGATGAGAATCGATTACTCATCTCAAGATTCTATCGCCTAAAGAATCGATAAAGCAGACAATCAACTGAAGACCCAGATTAACTAATTGAAATCTATCAAATAAACAAAAAAAAAAATATAAAAAACTAACCCCAGCGAATCGGTAGCATACAATTCTCAAGTCAGAATAATTCGTTTTATATAAGCTGATCTTTAATATACTGATGGAAAAATTCTTAGTAATAACTTACCAGATAGAGTTGAGAATTGAACCAAATATGGCGCACGGACTACCCATCAGCGGAAACATTTTTCGATCTGTCCATTTGCTCCTGAATGATGATCTATTTCTGAAAACTTAGATGTGTTTCTTATTCATATCAGCTGTTGTTTTAATTATAATCATATTAATTACTTTAGGTTTGGTCGTATCTACAAATCTTTTGATTTAATATGATATTTTGATACAAAATGTTAACCATCCTCACATACACTTACCAAAAAAAAATTTATTTCAAAAAAACTTATTGTCTAAAGTAATGCCGGCCAGCAGACGGTTCAAGCAACAACAAAAAAGATGCTCTGAGTGGCGAAGCTTTACACGGTGAAAAACAATTATAAAAGCTCTTACAATATTTCGTTACTGTAGCAATGCAATAAAAATAATGTAAAATGTAAAATGTTATTTCAATTAAATTGTTTTGTCGATTTAATTTAAGAAATGTATATGGAAAAAGAGTTATTTGAAATACAGAAAATGCACGCATGTAATGGTTCAGTTTATTCTGCTTCTTAATCTCGATTAAATTTTTCTAGTTACCATAAGCTGCTCACAGCCAAAATCAGAGAAATCGGATAAGATTTAGATATAGCTGTCATATAAAGTTAAAAATCCGAAAATTATTTTTATAGGAAAAATAATTTGACAATTTGAAAATTCGATTTTTCATGGC
>JAWNPW010001685.1:0-10567 GCA_035078745.1 Diastata ussurica
AGAGCTATGGTCTCTTGAGCAAAATTTCTCAGAATCACCTATAGATTACGTTTTTGCTATACGCTTCATCAAAAAAATCGTTCCATACAATTTGACCCGCCCTAATATATACATATATGAATATAGGGCACATTAAGTACAAAAGGGGCACCATTCAAAAAATTCAAATACTAATTTTTTGCTATAAAACTACTTGAAGTGAATATTATAAAAAACAGGGACCAAGGCTCCTTTCAATCATGGCTGAGCTTTCATTATAACAAGATACCAATAAAAATAATGGTTATTTCATATTTATAAAATCGTTTTTTTAGTTTTTCTGAGAGCTTGATATATTTGAATTATGCCCCTTTCGTGATTTAGTGTGCGAAATACACATCTGATACTGATCCGATTGGCCTGATTCTGCAATCAGATCAGCATCAGATTAAGCATACAAACTGCTAGAGATTATGAGAATTCATCATTATTTATTTCTTTTTAAAAGAATGTTGGCTCTGAGAATCTGAGATTGATTTTATTTAAAACTGCACTAAGGATAGTACCAGCTTATCTTTCAAAGCTTAATTAAAAAATATATATATTATGGGATATCCGAAAATTTTCTTTGTGGTGTTACAGACACAGTGACAAACTTAATATACCCTTACATTTTGTGGATGGTATAAATAGAACAAAAAACGATGAGCAAAACATTCGCATCGACTGACTGACAGACAGACAGACAGACTGAGAAACGAAACGAATCAGAAAAGTATTGGGGCACAATTGTGTCACAGCACAATCATTTATTTATATAACAACAACAATTGCATGCGTCGAGCAACAACAACCACATAAAACTGTCTGCATAGCATTGCATGCAAAAAACAAAATGAATTTGAGGTAGTGGGTAATCTACGATTGATAGATGTTAGTAGCAGTAGTCGTCTGTAGTAATCATAATTTTCAAGCCCTTAGACTCATTGCACAAAAGTACATCAAAATCAGATTCATACGTATGAGAAGACCAAGTAATTATAAGTACAAAAAAAATTAACATTTACTCAGTATAGTCAAGCAGCAATCAAATCTCTAGATTCCTGAGTTCTAAACTCTAACACGGCAATAGATGGCTGCAAATCTCTAGACGAGTTGGCCGTAATCAAGTAATCTGGGTGCCAGGTCACAATATGTAGTGGGGAACTGAATCGCAGATGAGCTTGCAACAGAAGACACAACCACTCACCTTCTTCCGGATAATGAAAAAGTATAGTTACCTCTAACTAATCTTCGTATTACGGACGAAACTCTCTCAGAATAGCAAATCTCAAATGGCAAGTAGGAACAACTTAGTCGACAAGTTGTATAACAAAACAAGCATTGTCATCTTATTTGATCCCAATAAAACAATAGAAAGACAAACTATATACTCAACCAACTCAATATACTCAAGCACATAGCAGCCTTGCTGAGTGTCATAATATGGCACTGCCTCATTGGTAGACATGTCAACAGATTAGGAGTCCGATCACACGACTTCTTCAGAAGTGGACAGGACATAGAATGGGAGAGTCAATATTTCATTTTTTCTGTATGCTCTTAGTAAGAAGCGCTGGAATATTCGTTTCTTGAATGATATCTAAGATGTTGCTGGCAATCTGGAAGCTATATAAGTTCATAACGGGTACCTGGTGATTCATGTATGGACTTCATTTAGGTCTAAGCGGCTAAGCAGCTATGCCTGCAATCACATCTTACCTATCCTAAATTATGGCTTATGGATCTATCGAGATCAACAATGTTAAAGTTGTACTAATTAGTAAAAGCTCCTTTTGTTTTCATACAACATACGTTCTGCTGCGAAATTCGATTTTGATTTGTCATACAAATATGAGACTAAATTTCAAAATTTGATTTTTTAATTTGAAAAATAAACAAAAACAAACTCAGAGAGAACTGATTTATTCGCACTCAGCAGAGAATATGAAACGTAAAGCAAAGAGAAGGTTAAGCGAAAAAAAAGTCATATAATGCGAATGACATATTCATCTTCTTCTATGCTAAATGAGAATTTAACATTTTTTCCAATTGGATAGAAGTGGATATTCTAATCCAATTGAATTAGAAAAAAAAATGTTAAGTGTTGAATAGAAATTGTGGTGTTGGTGGTGGCCTCAATTAAAATTGACAAAAAAAACAACAACAACAAAAAAATAGTATAAGGGTGCTGAGCGGGAAAAATATACATACATTTGAACTATGTATATGTATATATATATATATGATACAACTTTATTGTATCTGGTGGCGTGTTGCTTATAAAAGCGTGTGTAGCGAATTTATACTAATTGAAGACGCAATATTCTGCAGCAGATATAAGTTGATAGTAGCAATCAATGATGAACGCCGTTAAATGTCTAATTTGTCAATGAATGCGACGAATTATATACAATCTACATACATAATTTCTTATATATTTCTTTTTTTTGCAATTGTGCTTGGTTTTTGCGTTGTGAATGTTAATATAAATACAAATGGTAGGAAAGTAACACGCAAACGCACAGACACGCATCTGACATAGACTGACGACGTACATAATATGTCAAAGAGCGTTCATTCATACCAACTTTCGTTCGTTCGCTCATTTGTTTGTTCATTTATTTACTGTTCATTTAATTCGAACAACAACAATACCAACAACGAATGTGTTTTATAAATACATAGTTGAGTTGAATTTAGTTAAACTTTAACAATCAACATTAAAATTTCAATGCGAAATCAATGAAAGCAAAGTAAAAGACCAAATTAATATCAATAAATCAATTTATCATTTTACCAAACGTACTCAATTTGCATAAATTATATTTAAATAATAATAACTACACAAGAATCAATCGTCAACTAACTACAAATTCAACGTATTTTCGTTTAGCAAGAACAAGAACAACTTACCTAATACACCACACTCAACTGTTGTTTTCTTCTGTTGTTGTTGTCGTTTGTTTGGCAAGCAGCAGCAGCTTGTTTTTTTTCTTAACACTTTTTTCCAACTTTATTTTTATTAATTACACGTTATTATATTCGTTTTTTGCCAAAACAATATTTTGTTTTTTAAAGTTTATGGTCAATTCTGTAAGTTGCTAGTTGGATTTTTATTTTTTGTTTTTAATATTAATATCAAAAAATTATAAATCGTTTCTTGTGTTTGTTGTTGTTTCCACTTAATGTGAAAATGCACAACAATTGTAAAAAAAAATACAACTTTTTCCAAAACACACTTTTTTATTGCGATTATTACTCACAGTTTGTAATTTTATTTATATGTATATTTTTTGTTTTTATTTATTTTTGGTTTTTTGTTTTTTTCTTCTGTTGTGCTTTCTGCACACAATATTTAATTATAGTTTAACAAATCAAAAAAACAAAAAAAAAGGAGAAATATTGTTTCAACCAAAAAAAAAAAATTATATTAACGTCTATGCGCGTACTAACCACGTTTGCGGACAACAATGCTTATGATTATGAAGTCACGTCAGTTCACCGACATTTCCACAACTAACACGAAAGTTTTAATGCAAAAGAGTAAAAATAAGCAAGCAAGCAGCAGCAGCAAACACGATTCGAACAACAAACGAACGAACGAACGGCAACGGCAACAACAAAACCGATAATAACAACGACGACGGAGACAACAACAACAACATTTATACGCGCATAATCTACTTGACTAACGGCGGACGGCAACGATTTCTGACTTCGGCTGGCAGCTAACTGAAAAATCATTCGTACGAGCGTACGACTCAACTTTCAGTCGTCGTCGACTGACTGACTCGACTCTCTGTGTGTGTTTTTGTTGTTGCTCGTTTTTGTATTGTTAGTGCTGCTGACCCAATGAGAAATGCCTACCTGACAGCGGTGACATTCCAGTTAACGTTTTTTGTGTGAAATACAAAAGTCGGAAAGCATATGGGTGAAAACAAAAAATGAGATAACGATGATGTTGCCAAAAATCTCATTAAAGTTCGCAACGCTGGGATCGGCCACACAAATGAGTTTTCAATGTAGATGTATTGTTGACTGCAGGACCCTAAGGACCCTAAAGAGTTTTGAGTACTGTTCACTGCGGAGCTGTCGTTGGACACTGAACAAGGGTTGTAATTCAAATGAGTTCGTTACCCAATCTCATTTTTGTTAAAGTCATAGATAAACAGACACAAAAGAGAAAAATGATTGTGATTGTCATATATTTTATATTATTATTAAAAGTTACATTTTTAATTCAAAATTCGCTGTTTGAAGCACTTTATTTAACTGGTGGAATTATTTACAACATAGATCATATTTTTTCAAAAATGATGCCGGTCAGAACGTGACTATTGACAAATAAATCAACAAATGAGTGCCGATCAACTTACTTTGGTTGAAAATCTTCATTTGACTCGCACAAAATTGGTTGTAACTTCTGTAATCGAAACTGGTATCATTTTCAAGCTAAGAAATTAGGCTTTCGAAATATCGAAAGTAAAAAAATATTTAAAATACCGCATTGAACGAAAAATTCGAAAATCTCATAAAAAAGTGCAAAATCGGCCGAAATATTTCTTCTATCTACAAACCGATATTTTTTTTGGAAAATTCAGAAAAAATACTTTAAATATCAATATTAACATATTTTCATTGTATATAAGGCAAAAAAATTATTAATTTTTGAAAAAAAATTGATGAGAAAGTTTATACCCCTATAAAATGAATACCCTACATACCAGATGCAAAATATTTACAAAATTTACAGAGGACCAACAACACTATAAGTATACAAAATTTCATTAAGATCGGTGGCAAAAAAATTTTTAGGTGGGTACACTTGAGAAATTTTGCGCCATATATCGACTTTTGTAGATGAAGCGCCAAACCGAGTTAGCTTGTTTCGCTGGTTGCTGAGATCCGGTTGTTTGCCCAGAAAATGCTGTGCATGAAATGATAATGCAAATTCGTCATGCGATTTACTGAGATTGAAAAAACCCTTGGCACTAGTTCCGCTAGCGTACAATAATTTTTTCAAATAATCGATTTTTTTAGAGCTTTTTTAGACTCAAACGATGATCTCGGAAGTAAAGAACACTGGACTGCATGCGCAAGTTAAATTCAACAAAAGTTTGTCATTTGATCTGTCTGTCTGTCCATCTGTTACTAAGCGAAATATTAAGCCATCTCAGTTTTAGTATGAGGTTTTGAATACTTGTTTAGAGAAGTATAGAATATTACTATGTCAGTATACAAAACTACTATGTTTATTGAGTTTGTTTATGAAAATGAGACGGTACGGATCAAATTTAAATATATGTAGCTTGCATATAAATTGGCGCAAGACTTAAAAAACAACTTACGTAAGATGAAGGGTCTTCGACTTCTGATCAACATTTATACACCTATACTTCTCTCTCGATTGAACATGTTATGTCCGACAACAAATCACAACTGCTTGCATTGTTACTTCTCTGTTTTGTAGCAAATTTTCTACTGGGTTTTCGAATTGTTTGGTGTTTTGAATATGAGTAACGTCGGAGTTTGTGAGACTATTTTTGTTTTTTTAAGTTTTTTTTTTTCAAATTATTGAAAACGGTTGAATCGAGTTGAATGAAGAAAAAAAACGACAAAAGTAGTAATAATAAAACTAATGATAATAAATAAGCGAATAAAAAAATTTCATACTAGGCCGCTGCGGCAATTATGTTGCGTTGCTCATTTGTGTTTGCATTCGAGCTGAGTCTGAGTTTAGAATATTTTTTGTGCATGTTTTAATTTCGTTGTTCAAAAACAGCAAACAACAACAAACCCAACAAACACACCAACAATAAATATGTATAGAATATATGAAACTTATATCTGAAAATGGAAAATGGAGTTCCTAAAAAGCTGACGACACATCATTATGGTAGCTTGAACACGAACCAAACTAAGAAGAGCTAACAAAGCGATTCACAAAAGCTGCGACAAAAAAAAAATTAAATTAAAGAGGGGAGAAAAATATACAAATACATAAAATGTAGAGAATTAAATTCGAATTTAATCTAATTTGAAATACCTTCTATACACCGATTTAATAGAAGATTCAAAGAAGCATTTGCTTTGCGATGCGATCTTATGTAATTAGGTACGTTATCACCATCGAAATATCATTTAATGTGAGTTTTATACGAATTGAATGACAAATTAACATAGCCCCCTACTGCCAGCATATATTTACATCTACATATCTATGTAGTTAGACAAACAGATAGACAGACAAACAGTCATAGAATCATTACGATAGACGGTCGGCCGGTCAAACAAAGCCAGTTAATCGGTCAGTCAACGCAGTCGAAGCCGAAAAAGAAGCAGTAATTTGGACAGCGAGACCAGCAGACTAGACGCACCTCAAGAATCAAAGCATGTATGTAAATGATCTTTTTGTTTAAATGCCTGCCTGCCCGACTGCCCGTCTATCTGTCTGTCTGTCTATCTGTCTGTCTGTCTATCTGTCTGCCGCTGACATTAAAATTCGTTGCAGGTGATAATCGTCGAAAAACTCAAACAAAAAAAAAAAAAAAAAAACAAAATAAAAAAAAGAACAAATCAAATACCAAATTGTTTTCAAAATAATAACAATAACAACAACAAGGAGAAGAAGATGTAAAAAATCAAAGGGTGCCAAACTCCAAATCAATAAAGCGGCATTCAACAAACGTCTGCACTCATGCGTACATCAATCAGTCAGTCAGTTAGTCAGTCAGTTGGTCCGTCTGTCCGTCCGAGCGACCGTCCGTCCGTCCGAACATCAGTCGTTCATTCATTTTTTTTTTTTTTTATTCATTAAGTTTAATGAAGTTGAAGGTAGAAGTGAAATAAACAAAAATAAAAGAAGCAAAACGCTTGTGGATTCAAGTCAAGTGTTTTTATAAGCCTTATTTATTATTTGTATGAAAAAATAAAAACGAACCAAAATAAAAAAAGAGATGCAAGCCATTTTTGTTCAATGCTATTGTTTTTCTTCTTGTTGTTTTTGTTGTTTTCGGCCAACGCCAACAAGAGCAACAACAACAAGAATCAAAACAACTCTATGCAGGTAGTTTATTATTTTTTTTGATACATTCAAAGGCTAATTTGCTACACGTACTTTGTGTTCTCTTCGCTTTGCGTTCACGTCTGATGTATGTGTGTGCGCATGCGCAGAGCCGGCCTGATAAAATTTAGCACCCAAGGCAGCAATAAAAATATTGCGCCCCATATGCAGTGGCGAGCAGAACTAGACAAAAGTATGGACATTCGAAAATATTGTACAATAAATTTTTTCTTCTAAACTTGAAATATCGATACACTGACAATAATAAAAAAACTAGAATTATTCTTACAAAGAATAATCAAGATCAGCTCAGCACTTAACTTCCATTTTCACTCATACTAAAAATCCATAAAACAACAAAATCAAAAATACCTTAATATCATTAATGATATTAAGGTATTTTTGATTTTGTTGTTTTATCTACATCGACATCCAAACAAGATTGACATTTTCAAATTGGAAATATTCAAGCCCGGGGGTTTTATCTTCATTTCAAGAGGCATACAGACAGAGAGAAAAACAGAACAAACCTTAAAAGTGTCTCTTTTCAAACTGATCAAGAATATATATACTTTAAAGGATCCTTCGATGCGTTATAAACGTTTCAAAAAACTGAATACATCCACATTTTTTATATTTAATATACATAGATGGTACTGGATATAAAGATAGATATTATCGAAAAATAACATGAAATTTTATCTAAATTGTTCTTAGTCCGATTCTACCCATTTCTTCTACGACTATCGGCAATATCGGCAAGCATTTCAATACTTCTTCTCCAGACTCGAACAAATTTGAATACCTCGATTATAACTCAATCACTGTCCCTTTTCCAATCAAAATTCTCTTATTTACTTATATTGACCATTTATTAAATAGCTAATCATACCTTTCCCTAACAGTATCATCTAAAGATTTTAAGCTTCTTTTTTAAAACGTCCAAAAAGAACGTTTTAATTTAGGATTAGTCTATTCCTATAAAATACTTATAAATAAAACGGAATTCATTTATTAAGTCTCAATATAGTTGTTGATATTAATTCACATGAATTTATACAAATTTAATAAAAATAGCTTAAGAAAGTAGCTTTACTTAGGCACTATTGTAAAAATTTTGATGTAGTTCCATTACGAAAAATGTCAACAAAAACCAAATTAACCTATCGAATCAAAAGTTCGTAAATTAATTGTGAAAATTTGGTAATATTACACTTTTTGACCTAAAACAAAATTTACAGGAAAAACAAATCTGAAATTCTGGGAAAAAGAACTGTGAGCAGATCAAAGCATAAAAGTTAAACACA
Source organism: Diastata ussurica (assembly GCA_035078745.1). NCBI lineage: Eukaryota > Metazoa > Arthropoda > Insecta > Diptera > Diastatidae > Diastata > Diastata ussurica. The sequence goes on from JAWNPW010001685.1 coordinate 8,392, forward strand.
AAAAAATTCACAACATTCTTGTCAGGAATTATTTGGAATATTCTGGAGTCGACACAAGTCTACCGATGTGCAAAAGTTCCGTACAAAAATAGTCCAGTATGCCAACATAACGTAGCTATCATCTCATAGTTTTCTGGCCGGAATTTTCACATGGGTAATTAGCGATGGTATATGAACAACCATTGAAGTACCCGAAGTTTTCAGATCACTTTGAAAATTTCCTATTTAACAAGCTTTTTCCAAATGAGCCAAGGGACCAAGTGTTTGGAGGCAATGTGCATAGTACACACCACAAAAAAAAAGAAGAAAAACTAGAGATTGCTACCACTCTTATATCAGCATATTGTGTATTTTTTTTTTATTTATTCATTCGTTCTCATTTATACACTATCATCAAAACTTTATAGAAAGTATATCCCGAACAATAAGAGGACCGCCTAAATCATTAAAGGAGCAACGTTTTTGATCCGCACGTATCCATTTCAGTTAAGAATTTCAGAGCTTCCAAGAAAATGGGCTTGTATTTAATGAATTTATGTGATGGATAGAATGAGCCATGATAGAAATTCCGTTAAATATTATTACACTTTAAATTAAGTATGTCTGCACTTTGGATCAATTATGAAAATATTTTATATCAACTAATTTTATATATGATAACCATTAAAGCAGAACTATTACCCAAAATAGTTTGATTTACTACGTTTTTTCTCTAGGTGTATGTTAGGTAAAGACATTTTCAATGAAATAGAAAAAAATGCCTCTCAACATACCGTGAAAATCTTCTGTTAGAACCACGAATTGTTTTCACACCAACTCGCATGATCTGATCTCATAACGCAGCTACATGTAATTATTCGTACACATGCAACTTACGTGTTTCAATTGTTTGCGTTCACTGCATCAATTATTTTGACAAATTTAACTTTCAAAATGAAATTTTTGCAACTTGACTTTTTCTTTAAATGTTATGCTTCCGAGAATTTATAGAATTTTCAAAATATATTTTAAGTAATTTCAATTAAACTTTGAGAAAAACTCATTAAAACATTCCACAATACTAAAAAGCCCCTACTTTGCGCCCATAATTCTACCTGGCCCTCTCATCGGTCCTATTTGCGTGTAAGTTCTTTTATTAATTGGGTTTTTGTTTTGAATATGAAATTTATTTTTGTTATTTTTGGTGTGTAATCGCTTTGTTATTGTTGCTTGTTGTAGTGCACAAAGAGAATAAAACCTAAAAAGAATCACTGCTGCTGCTGTTATTGTTGCTGTTGCTGCTGCTGACGTCAGTCAGGAGTCAAACACAGTCGACATGCATACAAAATGTTTATAATATGCTGATTTATTTTTGCTTTGTTGTCTGTCGTTGGACATTTTAACAAACAAAAAAGAACGAGAATATGTACATATAGTAGATATAAGCAAAAATATTCGAATTAAAGAGTTTAATTTTATTTAAATATAATCTGTTAAGGCAGATACACAAAACTCATCTTTGATTGTTGTACTCGTTGAGACCCTCTGAGTTTTGTGCTTCCATAAAACTTTACAATATTTTTCGTTTACATCATTGTCCGTTTAAGTGTTATGATGCATCTGTTACCGATCGAGCGTCACATCAACAACGCGGCATCGCTGAGCGCGATACGCCTTACAGTGTGTGGATGCTCCGAGATCTCAGCGAAATATCATCGGCACAAAAGTATCCCAAATAGGTTTCCTTCCGCTCTAAAGGCCACAACAACCGATAATATGATACCGAAGATTAACTTCGGTATCAAACTTCGCACCATTTTTTTAGCGTGAACAGACTGAAACAAAGAATTTTTCACAGACACACAATGGTCGAAAAGCCCGATTTTCGAAGTGACCACGGCCAAACAGTTGTAACTTTTGAACGCATAGAAATTTTCGCATGCGGTTATTTGCAAAAGATAGACAAGACTTCAATTAGCACTAAATTTTAAAAAACCAACTGAAATTTCTGGTTGATTTTATATAATTGAAAAATGGGTGGATGAAATGGTGGAGATATTTAGCTCAGAGTTGGAACATTAGCCTCGAGAGAAGGACTATATGAGCTCTAGATATATATATGTTAGGGCGGGTTAATTTTTTTTGTGATGAAGCGTATAGCAAAAACGTAATCTATAGGTGATTCTGAGAAATTTTG
>JAWNPW010001687.1:0-10563 GCA_035078745.1 Diastata ussurica
CGACCATCATTACTAGCCACAAAAATAACAATTGGTTGAGTGAACGAGCAATTCTTGCCACAAAGAACAAAGATGTGTATCAATTAAACATCACAATTCAGAATCAAATCATTGGTCCAATGCATACTTTCAAATCAATCGACTGTGTATTGAACGAACACGAAGCAAACAACTATCCAACTGAATTTTTAAACTTATTGGATCTGCTTGGCTTGCCACCGGACAATATACAACTGAAGGTTGGCTCGGTAATCATCTGTAATTTTGGTGCGGAACGAAGTTCGCCGGGTCAGCTAGTTTTCATATAAAGTTTGTCGTTTTCATTACACTTTTTGGTGGAGAAATTGGTGTTGTGTTTTTTTTTTTTTTGACTATAAATGTTGCATTTGTAGCAAGCGAAAAATTTTTCAGTTTGTTTTAGTTCGATAAATTGAACAGAAATATAATATAATGTTGAAGAAAATCTGTGATATTTGTTGTATAAACGTATATTACAAAGATGACCATTTTGAATAGATTTCTTCCTGGAATAATTTAAAACCTACGCACTATGTTTCGTTATGCCATATGAATTCGAATATCTAACACACAGTTATTTATATCGAAAAGCTGAAAAAAAATATTATGGTCCGCTATCGTATGAAAGCCTTAGTACAACTGGAATATCATTTGAAGAATTTTATTTATGAAATTTATCGGTGTTATTATAATATATATGAAATAACGATTCGATTTCTTCCAAAGTCGGTATTTCGCGCCCAACTGAGAGCGACATTAATATCAATTGTAGTGTTTAAATTCGAGGGCGTAATACCAGTGATTATCGCTAAGCCATATATAATTCATCACTTATATTGAAAATTCTGACTTACGTAAATAATTCTTTTTTTCATAATGCAAACTTTAAAAAAACCGTCTGAAACCCAACCTTAAAATTCTGATTTTGTTCCTGATTATTTTGGGGTTATATCCCAAGGTAAACATTGTATCGAAGCGAAGTTTTTGATTTAATCATTACATCGTCTCAAATTAACGATTCAAATAAATAAGTCCAAGTTTGTTTGGAACTATGTTTTGAATGATATGGCTCACTGAATTTGTAAAGCTGGTAAATCATTCCTTCGGAGTTATGTTGTACATACAGTGTTTATAAGAATATTCCTTTTTATTGTTGTATAAATTGCCTTTTTATTGTTGCCTCTAGCTGAAGCGCATTATTCCGCGTGGGTATTTCCATAACTAAGCACGTGACAGTCCTACGTCTTCAACGTGAAGAAAAACAAAGAAAAATTTAGATTACTTTTTTCTTGCTTTGGTTTTTAAATTGCTGGCAATTAAAATAGATTCGTTGCGTGACAAAAAAATGTTTTTTTTTGTAATGTTTATTGATGTTGTTCACGAATAAGCAACTGACCCGGTATTTAAAGTAAAGTTATGCAGCTGCGCATTGAATTATTGTGTTAACCAATTTACTGCTTTTCGAAATTTATTTTTGTCAACAATATACCGCTAACTAAATTGAACGCAGTGATTGTTGTTGCGTTCTGCTTACATATTAAAACAAAAAAAAATCCATGTAAATGCTTTCTATCATTGTTCACTTGACAACTAAATCTCAAGCAAGCAAGTCGAACAAGAAGAGTACCGAAATTTTTGTGAATAAATAACTTTTTGAAAAACTGCAATCCGGCACGTGTATTAATAAATTTTAATTACAGTACATATATTCAGTTCGAATACATTATAGTTGGTCCTTCGAGCCGGATAGGAACAAACGGTCAAAAAACACATTAAATTTCGGGATTATCAAACAATTTGTAGAAAAGTGAGACAAAATTTAAAGCGAAGAAAATTATGCATATTTTTAAATCAAATAGAGCTATGGTGAAAGCGGCGCTGACGCGCATACACACATTTTTAAATACTGGCGGAGTGAACGTGACTTTGGAGGATTGGCAATGCCGACTGGAACGATTGAACGAAATTTGGAAAGACTACCAAGATATTGTGTCTGGTATGCTGGAGAAATGTGGTGAGGATGAAGTGATAATAGACGAAGTTGAAGCAGATGCAGCGGTGTTCGAGGCAAATGTGTTGAGTGCTAAGAGTAAGTTGCGCCAGCTGACCTCAAAAGGCGCACACTCTACGGCGTTGTTCGACACAATTCATCAAGATCCTTCAGTGGCAAGTATTCTACAGTCGCAGACAGCAATTCTCACTGGCTTGTCGAATCAAGTCTCTGGAGCAGATATGTCATTCTTACCTAAGTTAAAAATCGAATCATTCGCCGGAGATTTAACAGAGTGGAAAGCATTTCACGACTCATTCGATAGCGCAATACATCAAAACCCCAATTATACGCAATGCCAGAAATTTCAACTTTTAAAGGGATATCTATCAGAACAAGCTTACAATATAGTACGGCATATTCCAGAAGCGAATGAAGATTATCCAGAAGCCTGGGCAAAATTATGCGCTCGATATAACAAGTTGAGAGTTATCGCAGACACACATGTTGCTAAATTCTTAGGCTTAACGGCGATAAATAATCAATCAAGTGTACCATTAAGAAAATTATATGATGGTGCAGATGAGGTCATACGCGGGCTACGAGCAGTGTGGTCGCCAGCTGAGCAACGCGACGTTTGGTTGATACACATTCTTCTTTCAAAGCTCGATTCAACAACTATACAGGAATGGACGAAATATACAAAGCAGGAAATGGACTTTCCTACCTTCGACGAATTTATGAAATATTTTGACACAACGTGCAGTGCATTGGAATCAGTGATGCCGACAATAGGGTGTCGTACCGTCAATCGGTCGTCGTCAGTTAAGTCATTTCAAGCAATGAATGCAGAATTAAGCTGCTTGAAATGCAACGACAAGCATTCTCTTTGGCAGTGCATCGAGTTCAAGAATATGAATGTAAGATATAGGAGAGAATTTGTAAACAGCAAGAGAGTGTGTTACAATTGCTTAAAGGCAGGTCATTTGGCTAGCAACTGTCGTTCTAATTTTACTTGCAGAATATGTAATAAACGGCATCATACGATTTTGCACGAAGATAAAAACTTTACAGATACACCACGGAGGCAAGAAGTGGGAGAAGCAACAATACATGTGAATTTCAGCGCAATGCCAACGATAAATACTTTGTTGTCTACCGCAGTATGCACTGTTCGTGATTGTTTTGGAGAACAGCAACAATGCCGTTTGCTGTTAGATAGCGGATCTGAGAAAACAATTGTTTCAGAGAGCTGTGTTCGTCGCTTAGGTCTTCGGCGCTCACATGCTAGAATTTTGATAAACGGTTTATCAAACACTACCACAGGCATATCGCATGGTTGGGTTTCTCTGCACCTTAAATCAAGAGTTAGAAGCGAATCATTCGAGGTGGATGCACTTGTTACTACTGTGATCCCAGCACGTGAACTAGAAAGAGAGCAGTACTCACCTTTTTTGTCCTTAGACTTAGCAGATCCAAATTTTTACAAACCTGCTCCTGTTGATATTCTTTTGGGAAACGAAAAGTTTTTTGAAATACTACAAGGAAAAAAGGTTGTTGAAAACAATAAACTAAACGCTTTTTCATCTTCTCTAGGATGGATAGTTGGTGGCAGCCCACCTCAACCGATGAAACATGAGGAGCTGTCTGTTTTCCTTTCGAATATTGATATTGATAGCGCACTTTTAAGCTTTTGGGGAACAGAAGAAGTTCCATATACCATGCAGTATACCGCTGACGAGTTGAAGGCAGAAGCTTCGTTTGCAAATACACATAAGAGAGGTAACGATGGAAAATTCAGCGTAGAATTACCGTTTAAAAAAGAAGATGTCGATTTTGGAAATTTATATGCAGTCGCATTAAAGCGACTCGATTCAACAGAACACAGGCTTGCTAGCAATACAGAACTAAGAGAGCAGTATACAAATTTTATGTGAGTGGTGTTTGATGGTTCAGCCCATTTCGCAGATTTCGCAGCCATAAATTCATAATGTCTGGTGATGTGGAGAAAATGTATCGCATGATCTGCATCCATGAGCATCATCGCGACTTTCAGCGGGTTTTTCATCCAGTGCAGCACTACAAATTAAAGACTGTCACGTATGGTACTTCATGCGCACCATTCCTAGCTGTGCGTGCGTTAGAGGAACTCGCTAAGCAGTCACAAACTTCGCATCCATTAGCATCGCAGGTAATTTTTAATAACTTTTTCATGGACGATGTAATGACAGGGGCCGAAACCATTGAGAAGCATTCTGCAACCCACCGATAGTTGGTATCCCTTTTACAAGGTGCTGGTATGAACCTAAGAAAGTGGAGTAGTAACTGCGCCGAGCTCTTGCTGTCAATACCAGAAGAAATGCGGGAAATGTCACCGATAGAATTTGAACTCACAAAAATTGTAGAATTACTTGGGCTGAGGTGGAATCCTTCACAAGACGCATTTGAGTTTAAGGTATCAGCATCTACAACAAAAACTATTACTAAACAATCAATTTTGTCCGATACTACCCATATATTCGATCCATAAGGTTTGTTGACACCATGCACAATTCTTATTAAAATAATGCTCCAACAGCTATGGTTAATCAAACTGGACTGGAAAGATGAAGTGCCTCATACTGTTGCGAGTCGGTGGATAGCCCTCAGAGATACGCTGCATAAGTTGAATACACTACAAATTCCTAGGCGAGCCATGTGCAAGCGTGGGCGAATTGAGTTGCATGGGTTTTGCGATGCATCGCAAAACGCTTATGCAGCCGCGATCTACAGTAGGTCTGAATATGAAGGGCGTATAACAACACATCTGGTAGCAGCCAAAAGTCGAGTGGCGCCGCTAACGGAAGTATCAATTCCCCGGCTTGATCTGTGTGGCGCTGTACTCGTGTGTCGATTAATGGACCTTGATGGTGCTGCATCTTGATAACATGGTAGTTCACATGTGGACAGACTCGTCCATTGTATTGCACTGGCTTTCATCTATGCCGAGCCGATGGTCAGTCTATGTAGCTAACAGGACTGCAGAAATATCTCACTGGAATCACGTACGCTCTTCACAGAAGCCAGCGGACGCTACCTCCAGAGGCGTGCTACCAGCTGAACTACAAAATCTTCATATTTGGTGGAATGGGCCCAGCTGTTGAAATAGCCCGCACGATCAGTGGCCACAATCGGCCATATCCGAGTCACTCAAATTATCTGATGATCAACTAGAAGAGCGTAAGAAAACTTCTGAACCTGGTATTAACTTATTCTTTATTTCGACAGAAGACCATGCCATCTTAGCACCACTGCTTCAACATATATCAACCTGGTTAAAACTCGTGCGTGCAACGGTCTATTGCCTCAGATTCATTGCTATATTAAAAAAAGAAAGGCGTGCGGCATATATATCTACTTCTGAACTTAGAGCTGCAACGGAATTGATTCTTCAAGTAATTCAAGAAGAAACTTTCAAAAATGAACTTTCATCGCTAAAGAAGAAAGAAGCAGTTTGTCACAAGAGTAAACTTTCGCCTCTTTCACCAATTTTAGATCCAGCCGGCTTGATACGAGTAGGCGGGAGAATTAGCTATTCAGCAGCATCATATACTATCAAAGATCCAATAATTCTCCCCGCGAAGCACCACATCACACAAATGATTGTCAAACACTGTCACATATGTAATCTTCATGCCTCATATGGAGGCAGCAGTACTGGATTTTAGGTGTTCGCAATATTGCAAGGCGTATTGTACACAAGTGCAACGTTTGCTTTCGATATCGTAAGTCAACGCTTACGCAGATTATGAGTGATTTACCACAGCAAAGGGTGCAATTTCGCGTTCAGTAAGGTGGGCAGCGACTACGCTGGACCATTCGCAATCAAAATTGAGTTTGGTAGGGTACCACGAAAGGTTAAGGTCTACGTCGCTCTTTTCGTTTGCTTCGTTTCAAAAGCAATTCATGTAGAACTGGTAGGTGATTAACAACCGAATCCTTTATTGCAGCGTTGGATCGCTTTATATCTCGCCGTGGCAAACCTACAGAAGCTTGGTCCGATAATGCGACTAATTTTGTCGGCGCCAAGCGTAAGCTTGATGAAATGATGAACATTGTAGTAGAGCAGCATGATAAAATTAAAATCGCTGATTTCTTATCTAAAAATGGCATTGTTTGGCGTTTCATACCTCCGGAAACTCTGCATTTTGGCGGATTGTGGGAAAGTGGTGCCAAATCTGTTAAAACTCATTTAAAACGCGTAATCGGCACTACTGTACTTGCATACGAACTTTTGTATACGTTCTTAACTAGAATTGAAGGTCTTCTCAATTCCAGGTCAATATGTCCAAGTAATGATGGTGAAATCGATGCTCTTACTCCAGCCGATTTTTTAATCGGGCAACCGTTCACAGCGCGGCCAGAACAAAGACTAGACCTGGCAGCCAACCTCAATCATTTGAAGCGATGGGACAAGGTTAAACATATGGCGCAAGGATTTTGGAATCATTGGCACACCGAATATTTAACAAGTCTACAGCAACGTCAGAAGTGGCGAAACGAGCAACCTAACCTCAAGCTAAATGATATCGTACTATTATGAGAACCGAACACACCACCATCGCATTGGGTGCTTGCCAATAAGTACATGTTCATTCTGGCGCCGACGGCAAGATACGGGTGGTGACAGTGAATACGCCAACTGGAGAGTACATGAGACCGCTATCAAAACTCGCCCTCTTACCACTTCAGTAGGACCGGACTACTCCAGCGGGGGGAGGTTATTTACGAACAAGCAACTGACCCTGTATTTAAAGTAACGTTATGCAGCTGCGCATTGAATTATTGTTGTAACCAATTTACTGCTTTTCGAAATTTATTTTTGTCAACAATATACCGCTAACTAAATTGAACGCAGTGATTGTTGCTGCGTTCTGCTTACATATTAAAAGATAAGAAATACATGTAAATGCTTTCTATCATTGTTCACTTGACAACTAAATCTCAAGCAAGCAAGTCGAACAAGAAGAGTACCGAAATTTTTGTGAATAAATAACTTTTTGAAAAACTGCAATCCGGCACGTGTACTAACAAATTTTAATTAATGTCCACATATTCAGTTCGAACGCAGATGTACTACAATCTGTCTAAAGACAACAAGCAGCCAAGAGTAGTATAATCGATTATTTATGTATTTTTACATGTGTTTACAAATATTTTCCAAAGTCTTATTTGTTCAGTCAGTCGGAATAACTCGGTGAGAAAAGTCGAGTATATGTAATCGTCTTCTTATTGTTTGAGAATATACAGCGGCTGCTAAAATTTTATATTTCTTCCAGTACTGTGGGCAGTTTGAGGTCATTATGAAAATTTTTACTCCATAATTTGTTTTGGAATCTTTGCAATATATTCAGGCAGTACCAAATAATTGAATGCCGTACGTCCCTTCAAAATGGTTGAGTTTGTTGCTTAGCGAGAGCTAAGCTTCAAACTCAGGCTTTTCTGATCATCAGACAGTGCATTTTCATGAGCTTAATTTTGAGCTGAGTTCGCTTGAGCTTAATATGCTCAATCAAAGTAAGCCTTCTATCCGATGTCATCCCGAGATATTTATAGTCGTTCTGAACTCAGATTGAATCTCCTCCAATGTTAACTGGAGGGCATTTTCCTTTTTTCAACGTATACGTTCTTTTTATTAAACAATTCCTGCATTACATCAAGATGAGCTTGGACTTTTTCTAATGCTTTTAAAAGTGATTTGCTCGTAGTCAGTATAGCAGTATCGTCTGCGTTGCTACAACTACTTCAGCATTGCAATGGACCAAGTTGGCTGACAGCATCAATCTTTTTAATCTTTGAGCAATGATCATTTACTTTAACATAGAGAGCTCTTCCGCTCATATGAGATTTGACCAACAGATAGAGTGGTGCGGGGAGTCTCCTTTTGATTTTAACTAATAAAACCAGAATTTCCTTACTTCAAGTGCATTTGTTATCACTTCTATCCCTTGATTTACCTGTTCCGGCGTACCGTTTCCTTTTCTGAACCCGAATTGATGGTCCGGTATGATATTCATCTCTTCCAGGATTGGCAGAACTCTTCGCTAAACTAATCTTTCGACTTCTTTAGAAAAGATCGCCAATAGGCCGATCAGTTTGTAAGAACCCACAAGGTTCTCATTTTTGCCGTGTTTGGGGATCATAACAATTTCAGCACACTTTCACTGAGTTGGGATTTGGCTCAATCTTAGGATGGCATTGTGAAGAAGGACTAGGCAAGACGAATTGGCAGGTTCATCTGACAGCGACATTATAGCTCTTCTATAATTTTGCGCTCTTTTAATAGGCAGCAGAAGGCGTTCGGCGAGAAAGCATCTATCAAGTATAGTTCGAAAGCTTCAGCTTTCTCTCAATGAGAAGTCAGCCAAGTGTCACAGTTCAAATTCACTTTTAAAGGGACATTTCTCCTCGCAGGTTTCTGCAAGTATTTTGTGGAAGAGAACAGGTTGTGATAATCCCTTTTATTCGGATCTAGCCCCACAAGGTATGCATTCGCTATCTTGTTTTTCAGTTTTTTTATGATACCATTTAATTTTTTTTATGCTAGCATTTTATAATTTTCTCTGCCATGTTCGCCGGCGAGATCTCTTGAGGGCTATAAGACTTTTGATCTCACCAGAGACGTAGAAGTTGCAATAGTTACGGTGTTTAGATCTCTTTGACCTAGCTCGCTGAGCAGCGTTATGTATGATTACTCGACGAATATATTTGAACGTTAAGATTGATGTCGTCACGTCGTTGGAACATATTTATGTTGGTGTGTCGGCTTATGATGCTACTAGTTTTTATTTTTTCGTTGCATGCAGTATTGACGCGAATTATAACGGCCGGATGGTCTAAAACAAGATCGGTGAAGCTTAGAATATAAAACTAGCCAGCCTGGAACTCTTTCTGAATCATAAAGTTCAGTAAATCTGGTACTTTATTTGGGTCATTCGGCCAGTATATAGGACTGCCTTCAGTTACAATGCCAAGGTTGTCATTAATGATGCATTTATATAGCTGACGTCCTTTTGGGTTAGTTAGCCTCGACCTCCACCATGGAGGTTTGGCGTTGAAGTCTTCACCTACTAGAAATTTTCGACCGAGCTGAAGTTTTGATGCTCAAATTTAAACTTTGGGGGCATATATACAGCGCTGACCACAAATTCACTAAAGCCCGATTTTACCAAAACTTTGGCAGCTTGCATATCTTCTGAGTTATCTTGATCTTGAGTTTCTGCTGCTCGTAGTATGTCACGTTATTGGTCTTAACAAAGTATTCCATTTCTGACGATTTATGGCTGGTGCCGTTGGCGTTCCAGCTACATATTGTCATATTTAATTGCGTAACTTGTTGATTAGGGCAGACATCATATTCATAAGTATTTGAGTAAGCTCAGTCTGCTTGGCAATCATGGATTCAATCTTCATCATTAAATGGTTATCATTTGTCTCAGTCATGACACCTCTAGTTATTTTCGCGTAGGCTGGGCAAGTAATGTTATTGGCTAGTTTGATTGAAGCTGGAGGGAACGAAGTTAATAGTTGTCTGTTGTTGTGATTTTTGTATTCTATTTTGTACTCTAGCATTTATACTATTATTACCAGTATTTATTTTTTGTTTTGCTACTATCTCCTGGTAGACCCTGCAGCTTTTATAGTCGGTATGACGTTCCAAGCAATGTTGTGTACATGTTGTGCGAGTTGGTGCATCTCTGGTCTTAAGGCATTCCGTCGAAACTTGACGCATCTGCATGGCAACGTACAGTAGGCTTCGGTATGCCCGCATTGTTGACAACGGAAGCATTGAGTAATATCGTTCGACTTTCTAGGTGGTTCTACTCTGACTACTGCATTCCCGATATATTTTAGTTCATAAACATCTTTATTATTTTTCGCCGGCTCAAGATCTACGAAAAACGTAGACAATTTGCGTTTGTCTATTTAGCTACGAACATTATTAACATTTCGTACGAAATGACCCTGCTAGTTTAACTCTTCTTTAATATGATCAGTGGGAGTAAACGCCAACCTAAATGCCCGTTTGTCCTTCAATTGGTATTTATAACAGCCTATTTTGAGTGAATCAATGTGCTTTACAACTTATCGGTATGCGTCCGCGTTTTTAGTCATTAAACGAAGCTGTTCGCCACTCTCTAATTTATAATTATATTCATTTGTTGTATCATTCCAACAAATGAATGCATTTTATCATTGAATAAATATTGCTTACTGCAAGAATGACTATTGGTGGTGGCCTTGGAGTTGATTTTCCCGGTTACTGGATATCAGACTTTTGCTGGCCGGACTTAGTATTCATCGTTGAAATCGTCAATGTTTGAATCAGATAGATCTTAGTATTTGTTGCTTTTGGATGGTGCAGCATTTGTGGATGTGGTTGGCATTTCTGCATTTGCAGATTTTCTGACCCTTTTATTTACCCTTTTTGTACCCTTTACCAAGGGTATATTAAGTTTGTGTGTCTGTTTGTAACACCCAGAATGAGTGACCGGAGACCATATAAAGTATATATA
>JAWNPW010001688.1:0-10562 GCA_035078745.1 Diastata ussurica
AAAAATTCAAGTTTAAGAGGCCATAAAAAATTTTTGTGACGTTGTATCGAAAAATTTTAAATGGAGTTTAACTACCAATTATATGTACTATTATCTGAGATAGGTTTGGTCGAGGCCTTAAATTGGTTGTTGCACTGTGTTATTTATTGTACAACATAAAATAAGAATGATAAATGTATAAATCAAACGAGAGAATGATGAATACTTACAAAAAGGAAGGAAAGACATTAAGCACAGCAAATTTAGCTTTTAACTGTCTGCGTAAGCTTCATGGAAGAAAATCTTTTGAACAGAAAGAGACAATGAAAAGCTTTTCAAGGTAAAGCACGACTTGCTAATCTAAATGTTTCCAACGGTATACATTTGTTAGAGGTAAAGTTGATTGTTGGAAAAACAAGAATATGAATTTGCGGGAATCGTCCCCTTACCACTACACCAGTTGATAAGCTTTCTACCAAACAAAGCATCTTTTTCGTTATATAAATATGTGCATGTGCATTAGGGTGGATCGAAATATTATTTATATCAATACGTACATTCTCGTAAAGGGGAACATCTCCGAAATACAATTTTAACCATACATATACATTAGAGTGCCTCAACTTCCATACAACAAAAAATCGGGTTTGGTGTACCCTTCTCAAAATGTATTTTGGTCTATTCTATGATGATTCCCAAAATATTTTGACTGTGTCGATAACCGTTCATGAGCTGAACCGTTTACAAAAAGTATCTAAAATCAGGTTTTGTGTGGATGACATGTTTGCTACGTTATTGTTCTCTGCACAAAAAGGCAGAAACGAAGCTCACTCGAAAGGTCTTCGGTTTTCCATCAGTTGTTTTTTTTTAAATTCCTCCTTTCGCAGTTTTTTTTTAGCGATTTTCTATTTTTCGTTCACAAGGCATTTTTGGAAAGGTTTTGCCGAGTACTATTCATTCGCATAATTAATTGACCCACCGAATCCCGTTTTAAATTGATGGCACGTCGAATAATTTTCCACTTTTCTTTATCCGATCGCATTTTTAACATATTTTTTTGGTAATTCGGGTACGCTGAGTCCGAATCTGTTATCACTTTTTTTTAATAAGCTACCGTCGTCGTGGTATTTAGTAAAATCTGAAAACACTTAGTATCGCGGAAACGGTGTATTATTAAAAAAAATAATGCCAGATTCGTAATCAGCGTGCCGAAATTACCCAAAAATAGTTGTGAATAGTACGCTCACAAAAAAGAGATGGAAATTTTTGCGCTGTACCAATAATTTAAGTTGACATTTGACGGGTTTATTACTGTAGTTACAAGAATCAATAGTAGTTGTTAACACCTTTTCAAAAATGACTTGCGAACGAAGATCAGATCCAATAAAATGACAAAAATTCTCGTTAAGAACGAATTTTCAAAAAACAAATGATGGAAAACCGATGACCTTTCGAGTGAGCTTCGTTTGTGCCCATTTGTGTAGAGATCAATAGCGTAGCAAACATGTCATCCACACAAAACCTGATTTTTAGATGCTTCTTGCAAACGGTCCAGCTCACGAACGGTTATCGACACAGCCGAAATATTTTGTCAATCATTATAAAATAGATCAAAGTACATTTTGAGAAGGGTACACCAGCAAGTTTTTTCCGTGAGGCACTCTAATATGCATATGTAATTCTCTTTGTAGAGTTCGAACATCTGAAACTACCCAAAGGACTTGAAAAAAAATATTTCAAAAATCGATATGAAAAATCAGAAGATTATTTAATCAATGGAAGAGAATAGTTCTTTCGTGTAGTTAAGTCGGTTTAATAAAATTTGTTTATTGCTACCATTTACGAAATTATCAACAATTTTGTATAATGCTTAGCTAAATTTCAGAAAAGGTGTTGGCTCAAAGAATTTAAGACTTCATCGTTAAAATAAAAGCGATCTAGAAATGTCTGTTCGTCCGTCTGACCATGATAGTAGGAGTAGAGATAATCATACCAAATTTGGTACATAAGCTCTATATGTATTCTGTATTTTTTGAATCGGACCAGTACACCTGTTGTTAAAAACTCTTTTATTTCAAAATACTTGACCAACGAACTTTTCACAAAAATTTTTCAATCTGAACTGTTGACTGTAAGTTTGTCTTCGAGATGCTAATATAGCAAGTTAGCAAGTAGTCGGTTACTAAAGATTAACACTCCTTCTGATTCGTTTTAAATTATTGCTCAAATCCAAGTATGCAGTTTTGTTGTACTCGACTATACCTACAACCTCCACTATATTACTTCCCAGCAATTTCAACTTTTGTGTATTTTGTATCACTGTGTTATCTACTTATTTTTGAAATTAAAGAATTTTGATTTTCTCTAAATAACGTATGTGGTGCATCCATATAATCTTGTAAAAAAGTTCGCGGTTTAAAATAATTCGCAAGTCTTAAAATAAAATTTTTAACGGCGAAGCATCTTCCGGTGCTTCCAGAAAATACTTTTTTTCGTTGAAAACATGGATGTTTTTTAGTCTAAAATAACATTCAAGTATATAAACCAAGTTAAGATTTCAATTGCTTACATATACATTTTGAATTGTCACACACTACTTCAGCGTTCTGCATTGGAATGATACCGAAATCGGACTCTGAAAAGAACTACGTTCTACTTTCCCATAACACTGTGCAACAATTTGAGGGAAATTGTTTAGGGCCTCGACCAAACCTTTTGTACTTGAAAGTACAAAAAAACTTTCAAATGGAGTTTAACTACCACTTATATGTACTATCATCTGAGATAGGTTTGGTCGAGGCCTTAAATTGGTTGTTGCACTGTGTAATCAAAACAAATTGAAAACTGATTATTATTGTAAGTTACTTTTACTTAAAAAAGTGATTGATTTTGAAATTTTACAAATAACCACAAATACTTGTTATCAATAAGCTGTTAGTGTAAACAGTTGAAATTTGAACAAAAAATGGTTGGCAACGTCAAGATAACTAAACGACAGCCCAACTGAAAATAGTTGTGTTCCATAATAACTAAAAAAGGTTGGGTTGTCTCAAACTTCAGTTGAGTACTCGGTAATAGGGGCAATATGTGATCACAAAAATATGATTGAAAATTATTCTACAAATGATTGTTAGAACATTTATTTACCAAAACTTGATAAAAAATATATTGCAATAGGCTGAAATCATATTTACAAGGAGTAACTTGCCCGTATTGATACTATAAAAAAAAAATATAAATAAATAATAATAATTATAATTCCCATAAATTTATAGAGACATAAAAACTCCCCATATGTAGTTACATTTTTCATTGTCTTTTGATTTGAGAATATTCAACTGGAGTAAAGTCTGCTCTACGTCCGAAATTTTCATCTGTCCAGGAAGCTATGCTCGTTACGAAAAAAAAGTATAAAAGACGCTAATTCATTTGCTGTCTTTTATATAATTTTTGTTTTATTTTATTTTATAAATTAAGATTCCTAAATTCTTATAAAGGCGACTTATTCAATAGTAATAAAACGGATATCAAACATTTATTCGGTTGCTACTGAATGCTGCATTAATGAATGAAAAAATAAATAAACAAAAGAAAAATAAAAATTTAAAAAAATAGAAACTATCTGATGCTATGGCTATCAAGACTTTGTGTGTGCACTTTTGTATCAAAATGAAAAATGTATAGGCGCGGCGCAATAAAGAAGCAACGACTCATTCATTACTAATTCACTTTGTACTTTTCTTTTTTTTTTTAATGAGCGATAACAATAATATGTGTTTGTATCAGTTCAAACTTTGGTACTAGACGTTTTTGAATGGTGGACAAACCCATTTCATTGAAATGAAATTTATGATTGCTGTCAAAACGAAACCATTGCTTGCAACTGGTGTTCAACCATACCATATTACCTGCACGGGGTCACTCACCAGATTTGTATGCATATACATATGGCTTAATGTATGTATGTGCGTATGAACATACTTTAACATGAGCTCGTGTGTATGTGTGTGTGTGTATGTGGCAACAAACAATGCGGGAATTTGTGAATGACATTCACAATCAGGTGCTCTTTAATCTTCCAATGCATCGATTGATAGTTCCTCCGTGCACAGCTATCCATACATTTTTGAGTGAAAATATATGCGTACATAAATATATACATTAGTCTTTAGATGCATAGCAGCACTTTTCTCCAGTCGCTTTTCGCACCAAATTGTGATCAACTGACCTAATCATCGCTTTGGCCCAAACAATAGGAAAAATAGGTACCGAGTCATAAATAAAATGTATTATTTTCTTCAATTGTCACATTCAAACGATTGTTGGTCAGGTTCAATAAAAAACTAAAGTTATGAAAACAAAGAAGTAAGATCGTACTGCAAAATAAGAAGGAAGTGTTTACGATGTATCACAATTCCGTTTTCATTGTCCCATAACCAACTGAAAATACTAGCTCGAATCATTCATTTGTTATCAATTATTCGTTATGGACTAATTGATTTTGCTAAATTTGTCACATATTTGGTTTGTGTGATAATATACGAGTAGTTATATTGCCTTTGCTAAATGCATGGAGGTCGTTTCACGCAATGAGTTTTTTAGTAACTTCCATCTGAACTGATTAATTATGTTGTGAGAAGAACTTCAACTTATCCTATGCCGGAAATGGAAAGGAGCTAAAATCATGTGCAGGAAGCCACAAGGCATACAAAAATTATTTATATTAGCAGAAAATGATACAAAAATAAAGTTCATTAAAACTGTTGATTTATTTATTTAACGGCTACAAATAGAAAATTAACAGTGGTAACTGAATTCAACTTAACTTATTGTACATAATTTCAACATATTCAAATTACATACTTACATATGCGTATTGCAAGCGATATCCCAACAAGCGATATCCATATTTAGCATAATTCAATCCATTTCAATAAAACAATAATAGCCTAAGAGATTTTGATTTTTGACATCTATGGTAGAGCAAACTTGCTTATTCAAAAAATTAACAACTGACAATAATATTTATCCGGGGAGAACAATTTGATAATTACGTGACTTTTTGAACTTTCCACTTTCTAACCGAAACATAACAGTGCGCCTGTCAAGTAGCATCTGCCAGTTGACTAATATAGTTTGAACCAGCTGCGCCATTGGGTTTGACAGTCATGAAAGCAAACGAGTTCATGTATTTTGGCGAAAATTACAAAAATTGAGTTTTGTGCGCGCATCAAATATTATTTTTTGCTTAAAAAAATATCACACACAAATATAACACACACCAATGGAGTGCTTCATGAGTACGATATGGATCGTGGTCTAGGTATTAGTGTGATAAGAAATTGATTTTCTAAATTTCGTTGAGCTGGTATAAATCAAACTAGATTTGGTTAACATTGATAATTTGAAAACTTTTATAGATATATTTTTAGAGCAACGTCGCTTGCGCAGTTATACAGATATTTGTCAAAAAGACTGGAAGAAAGTTACACCATTCCCACCAATCCCAGACTTGTTTGTTTAATAGAATTTGTTCTTCATGTTCCAGTTATTTAAATAAGTGTATAGTGTTTTTTGCAGTAGCAAAATTTAGAATAAATTCATTGAATAGTTTTCAAAACATTTGATGTTGTGAGCAAATTTTAAATTTATAAAGTAAATTAATTTTAAAAAATGCAGTTTTCATCGAACAAATTGAATTTCATTTCCAACTCTATGCATTCATATTCTTAATGCGACAAAAAAATTTCTAATAAATATGTGCAATAGGCATATGACTATTTTGGAAGACCATATTTACATGATATCACAAGATAGAATACGTTAAAAAAATAATATTAGAAACATTTTCGGGTTATTTTGTGATAAAAACCTTCCGCACCAACCCCAATAAAGTTTTTGATGAATTTCGGGGTTTTTGTGAAACAGTTTCAAAATTAGTCATCTTATGTTAGTCAAATGTTTGGTGACCCCTATTATTTTTTCAAAATACAAATTTCATCTATAGACGTCAAAGCTCTATTTCGCGTTTTTCGCAGGTTTCGGTGCAAAAGTTGCTTTTTCCGAAAATATTTTTTTACAATTTGTGGGTTAGCGTTAAGTATTAGAGTTAGTGGCTATGACGAACCATCAATATTTTCTTGTCAGCTATATTTCTTCCATATAACACAAAGGTCTATCTTGTCATTTAAGATCACTTCTCATACAAAATTTATAAAAATTTAGTTTAGTAAAGTTAAATTTTTTAACTTTTTGGGTTATATAAATGGCTTTGATTTAGAAATTTCAAATCTTTGCCTTCGATAAGCAATGATCGCTGGAATTCTAGAGCCATATTTGCTATTTTCACTTTCCTTCTTATTCCAAAATACCGAATTAAACTACTTCCAATTTGCAAATTTATATGTGGCACATGTTACGATATTTGGTTTTCTAACCACTGTTTTCATAAAAATAATTTTTCAACTTTGGAGCGATCTCTCACCTCATTTGAAAAGGCACACGCCTGCCTTCTAAGGCACTGGGTACTTGAAGAATCAGCAATTTCATACCAGCAACGAAGTAATATTTGCGCAGAACGCGCCACAAAAGTTATCCAGGATATATTTCTGTTATGTAAAACACCTCGCACTTTGAATTTACAGTTTTTTACTTACAGTAAATAAGTTTCAAAAAAGTTATAAGAAATGGTAACTTTGTATGGGATGTGGTCTGTATTGAATAGATGAGGCTTCATGTCGTATGACAAAAAGTTGCACATTTAAAAAATAAAGGTGTCACATGAACATTTCATCTACCTTAAACGACTATTTTGAAAGTTATTTCGCAAAAATACTACAATTTTATCGTTACAAAGAACTTTATTGGGGTTGGTGCACAATGTTTTTATCACAAAATTACCCGACAATGTTTCTAATATTATTTTTAAAACGTATTCTATCTTCTCGTACCATGTAAATATAGTTTTCCAAAATAGTCATAGGCCTACTGTACAATGCTCCAAAACGAAATTCATTATATGTATAACAAACATAATTTAAACCAGTAATGTAGCAAAATAATATCTTCGGCATGTACCGAAACTTCTATACCGTTGTAGTCGGTTATAACCTACTTAAATACCCTTAACCTTCTTGAGCATTTGAGCGATAATCTTTAAGTCAACTTCTTTAGTTGCAAATTTTTGTAAAAAGTTCGTTGTTCAACTCTTTTAAAATTACAAATATTCGATTAAAGTGGTGAAAAATGGGCGAATCACGCCCAGTTTTGAGTTGACATAAATGTACCAAATAAAATATAGTATTTTGTAGGATTTATTGCCATATAAGTGTGAAAAATTTTACAAAAACACACATCGGTGTACTGGAGGTACCGGAGGTCCGATCAAAGAACCCTTTAAACTTGCGGATGGAGAACATAACAGAGTCTGTGTGCCAAATTTGGTTCGTTTATCTCAACTTCTACTATCTAGTTTTTGCTTACGGTCGGACGGACGAATAACAGTCGGATGAACGTACAGATATAGCTAGATCGATTTCTCTATCGATGCTGATGAAGAATATATCTACTTTATATGGTCTCCGGTCACTCCTTCTGGGTATTACAAACAGATACACAAACTTAATATACCTTAGGTGAAGGGTATAAAAACCAAACACAGGTTCTTCAACAGCATCGAAATAGTCAGAAAAAAGTACGAATTTGAAAAAAGGAACAAAATTTTAATTTTTCAAAAAAAAAAAAAATTGTTTTTATCTTGACCAACATTCCCTATGTCTAGACAAATAGAAAAATCAGATGCACTGCTTGAATTAATTGAATTATTTTAGTTATATCTGAATTTGATCCGATCGGCACAACTGTTACTGGTTCTCATAGAAATGTTAATAAATCTTAAATATGTTTCTTCCAAATATACTTATATATTCATTAATAAACTTTTGGCTTGGTCTCTTAAATTGCAAGATAAAGAACGACTTCTTTAATTGTCACTTTCTTTGGTTGCGATGAATAGAATTTTTATTTCGAAGCCCATCTAGCAGTTAACTTCAATATATGGTTACTTCAAAAGAGCGCATCTACTTACCTCAAAGTAGTATCTGCGAAAATTTCATTAATAATCATTACTACATTAAATTAATGTTTTCATATTTATATTTCAACAAATATCGAATTATTTTAAATTGAATAATGGAGCCCTTTGAAGTAATTTAGAGTTAGTGGTAGCTATGCAACTTTCTCCAAGGTTTAATTTTTGTGTAATATTTGGAGTTTCTTAGAACGCGTTACAAACACCTAAGTGAATGAAACCCCAACTACAGAGAAATAAGGGGTATTTTGACGTCGTTCATTGTTATAAACTAACTATAAAATCAAAATAACTCCATCATAAAATGTACAAGTTATTACGACATCACTGTCAAATGCATAAAAACTTTTGAGTAATTGAAACAGTGGAATTTTAATTTTACTTTTTTAATTTATAACATTCATTCTAAAAGTTTCAATACGTTTTAACATAAATTTATTCATCAGACATTTTTATGGTCCTTACGTAAATATAGGACGTGATGCTTCGTGGTATTTCGGTATTTTCCAGTATTTTTGCATTAAATCTCTGAATTCTAAGAAATAGTTCCACGCCGTCCGAGTGAAGGTTGGCCACTCGAAAAGGTTTATTGCAGAAATACTGGAAAATACTGATATACCATTCCGAAACAGCGAAACCGGTGTTCCACGCCATCCAAGGGTTATGATACCTAAGAACCGGCCGCAGGCTGACCACGGAAAACAGATTCTAATGCAGAAGTACTGTTGCTCGCGAAGCCGGTGTTGCGTACTGTCCAAGGGTTGTGATCCCTAATCTTTTTTCCGTGGACGGCCTGTGGCCGGTTCTTAGGGATCATAACCCTTGGACGGCGTGGAACTCCGGCTTCGCTGGTTCGAAATCATATTTCGGCCACGCAAATTTAATTTCAATACAGATATTCTCATTTTGGGACCACAGTTTATAAAGTCAAATTTTCATTCTTTCTACTTTTTCATCTGCTTATGGTCACCCTTTTTCTTTTACTTGCAGACATATATACTTTATATTATATTATTTTCATTCTATCGAACATTTATATTTCCATATATACATATATATTTATAAATTTTTTTTTTATTTTATTATACACAGGAGAGCTACTATGGCCATCGACTATGGAAGAAATGTTTATAGAAAAGAAGCATTTTTTGAAAAAACATTTTAGGCTTTATTTCCCTTTCGAATGAGAAATAAAGCCTAAAATGTTTTTTCAAAAAATGCTTCTTTTCTATAGGCTTTATTTCCCTTTCGAATGAGAAATAAAAAACTATATTTCATTAGCCTTTATTGCACCCCACCTAAAAAGAATATGAGAGGCTGATGCTAACAAGAGTGAGGGCATTCTGTTCAAAGAATCTGCGGAAAAAATACGCACATTACAATAAATGCATTAAACTCACCTTCGCATGCTAACGAACCGTTTACAAGTGCGGAAAAATTAATAACACGTAACTTTAAAAAGCGGATATAGCACAAAGTCCAATGATTATAAAAGTTCATCAGAATACAATCGCTACATGTTACAAATCAAATTTATTAATAACGATTTACCGTGAATCGAGATTTTGCTTTTCTAAATTCTTAACATCTGTCGAACACGTGAAATAAAAATTAAAATTCCTCAACGCATTTTTACTGTGTTTGAAACATAACTGTTTAGGGGAGTAGCAAGAGTTTTTGCTAACCACTCAATTGTCGAAACCAAAAACGAAATAAATTTTATGCACTGAAATGTGTATGCTTTGGTTGACAATTCAATATCGAATGATTTTATTTACATAAATGTAACAACGATCAATGCAGTTATCTTAGGAAGCTTATGTAGATAATAACAAAAACAATTGCATTGTAACATAAGTTACGTTTCAAAGCTTTAGCGGCAGCTGTGTTCTCTGAACATCCTCCCCCCCGTTGAACGACTACGGCTTCAACATCTTCAACATCAACTGGTATTAGGCACAGTTTCGACAACGCTCGACGGGTGACTCCACTGCTGGTGCGAACATTCGGAACTCAAACTACGCCGTCATCTCCTTTAATTGCGTCAAGAAATCGTCCAATTTGCCACTTCATTGGCAGTGAATTATCGTCCTTGAGCAATACGAGAGCACCCTCGAAATGTTTGTTGTATTCGAACGTCATTTACACCGCTCTTGTTGTAACGTGAGATAAGCTGTGCTCCACAACTACGAAAACGATTGTTAAATGCGGCTAACGACCTGCCATTGGCTTAGCCGGATTGTAGCGATGCTGGAGTCAACACCTGCGAATCGTCCGGATTTTCTGAAATTTGACAAAGAGGTAGTGAGTTTATAATAGCTGTAATCTGGTAAACGAGTGTTCTAAATTCTTCAAAATTAAGGATGTTTGGCAAGTTTGATCGACGCTTCCCAAAGACCAGCAAAGTGCGGTGACTGTCGTAAAGTTTGACATTTTTGAGGTTATACGTACTCAGAACGTTTTGACATACGAGCGCTATTTGTGTTGTTTACAG
>JAWNPW010001689.1:0-10561 GCA_035078745.1 Diastata ussurica
TAAGCCAGTATGCATACCAGGGCGTTAGGGATTTGTTTGTTGAAATAGCCTCTCAGCCTCTCTTTAGTCTGGTGACAGCTTGTCAAAACCAATGACGCCTGTACAGTAGCGGTAAAATCCATAGCATATATCAACTCAACAACTATACTACTGTGTTATGCCCCGAAGCTTCAATATCAGTCACATGGAGTTATAAACAGTCTGCAGATAACAAATCTTAAAAGCAAATAAAAAAAAAGGACTTTGTATGGTAGGTATATCTAAATATCATCCGATCTTGATCATTTTTTTTTTCAATATTATGGAATTGATAATAGAAGCATAAATACGAAATTCCATCGAAATACAGCCATATACAAAAAAGTTTTCCTCACAAGAACTTTTCGACCGACTTTTGGAACTTTTATATGACAGCTATATCCAATATTTATCCGACCTTGATGATTCTTTTTTCTATCTTATGAATTTGATAAAAAAATCTTAAATACCAAATTTCTTCATAAACAAAAAAGTTTTCTATATAACATTTTTTTGTTGAAAAAAGAAAACAACCTTTGATATTGCCAGTTTGTATGGCAGCAATACCCAATTTTTATCCGATCTTGACGATTCTTTTTTCTATCTTATGGAATTGATAATAAAAGCTTAAATACGAAATAAATAGTTTCATCGCAATATATAAGCAAACAAAAAAGTTTTCCATATAAGGGTTTTTGCAACCGATTTTGTCACTTTTGTATGCCAGCTATATCTAAATCTGATCCAATCCGGCCAAGTTTCTCGGGTGAACTGAACTGACATAAAAGAAAACACCATGCAAAATTTCAGCTCGATATCTCAAAAACTCTGGCACTAGTTTGCATACCGACAGATAGACAGACAGACAGATGGATCTAGATCAATTTCTTTTTCGATGCTGATCAAGAATATATATACTTTAGGGGATTTTCGATGCTTCCTGTAAAGCGTTACATAAATCGTCACAAAGTGAATATAACATTTTCACCTTTGGTGAATGGTATAATTACATGTCTGCATAAAATGAATTCATGTACGAATTGAGATTAGGTAAAAATGAACTTTCAGCGGCTGAAGCTATAAAAGAAAGTGTGTTTGAAAGCATGAATGATGATTGGGACATTTGAAACAATATATGGTTCGGGTTTGCCCCGGACAATTAATATATGAATGACAGCTGAGTAATTGCAACATTTTATTTTCATATATTCTATTTTTTTATATTGGCTATTAAATTTGAATGCCGTGAATCACTATATGAACTTATTTCACTATTATCATTCAAATGTTGGATCTCATTCAATATTGAATATTTTTGAGATTCGTTACATGAATCGGTGATTTGTGACTCCATTTCGTTTCATTTATCATGATTCATGATTGGTACCATAAATTCATCGGAAAAAGGTTCCTAAAGTCAGGTATGCATTAGATAATGGGAAAAGTATTTCATTATCGTCTTCTAAGCTGCCGAGGCTTTCTTTCAAGAAAAAAAGTTAAAGAATGAAGTTATCAAAGTTAAATTAAGAATCAAAGTTACTTTCCAATTTTCAAGTTTCATTTGATGGTTACTACTTGAATTATGATGAGAAGTACGAAGTCCAGACGCTAACGTTACTACAAAATGTATAATCGGAGTCTCTATGTATATGCGGGATAGCGTAGTGTTGATAACATTTAGTACCTTTCCAAATTCGGACTGCTTGGTATAGATGGTCAATGTGCAATTTTTTTACACCCTGCACTAAGGGTATATTAAGTTTGTGCATCTACTTGTAAGACCCAGAATGAGTGTCCGTAGAATATATACAGCATATATATTCTTGATCAGTATCGAAAGATAAATCAATCTGGCAATGTCCGTCCTTCCGTCCAACCATCTGACCGTGAGCAAAAACTAGATAGAAGTAGTTGAGATAATAGAACCAAATTTGGAACACAGACTCTACATATGTGCCCCATCTGCAAGTTTGATATATTTTTGGATTGGACCATATTTTCGGGTACCTCCTGTACACCAATGTGTTTTTTTTTTTTGTTTTTGAGATTTTTTTGGCCATAAATCCTACAAAATACAATATTTTCCTTATTTGAAAGAGTTGAGCAACGAACTTTTTAGAAAAATTTGCAACCAAAGAAGTTGACTTGAAGATTATCGTCCAAATATAGAAGGTGAAGGGTATTTAAAGAGTCGATTCCAACCGACTACAATGTTCTTTCTGGTTTTTTAATAATGCAGGCGACAAATCACGCGATCAAGACCAACCATTTTTTGTTCAAATATCGATTGCTTACACTAACAGTTGGGCAAATTTCGACTGTTTACACCAATAGCAGATTAACAACAAAAATTTGTGGTTAAAATTTCAAAATTAATCATATATTTTGGTAAAAGAAGCATTTTGCTCTTCTTCTTTTTTTAAAATTATTGACGTGATAATTTTTTTCTTCTTCTTGTTAAAAAAAAATTTTTTAATACCAGGTACATTACTAATTCAAATGAACTGTAATATTTGGCGCTATAAGCCGCAAAAAATACCATTTTTTGTACCAAATTTTCGTTTTTTTTGTATTACGATTATTTATTATTATTAAAACCAACCCTCACTGCTTTCCATGGAAACTAAAATCTCCCTGAAAAAAGTTGTTAATAATCTATTTTTCTATTTTACATTGCAAACACAAACAACAAGTACAATTTAGCTGGTTAATCTAACCGACAAAAAATTGTTAAACGAATTTGGAAATTTTTAACTATAAAAATAGTTAAACTAACCAAATAAAATTGTAACTTTACTATTTTGGTTGGTTATTTAACCGCAAAGATTGTTTATAGGCAATTCTCTCACGAAACAACATTTTTTGTTCAGTAAATAACCCTGCAGAAAGAAACTGTACCAGTTCCAAAAGTGAACTAGTTTAAAACTGGTTCACAATGAATTGGAACAGAACTAGTGCAAAACGGTTGTGGTTGACATTAAGAAAGGGGTATATGTCAAAATGAATGAGCTTCGAACGATTTACAGCTGTTCAGAAGTTGAACAAAAAAATTGGCTTCAAATCAACTCGTGCCAAAAAGTTTGTACACCTAAAGTGAAATTTAATTTTAATAAAAAGTGAGTTATAATAATTGTCAAATGGGTCAAACAAATTTGTGTATTTATATTTTTATTACTATAAACATTTTTAATTTTAGAAAATACAATCTCAATGAAGTAATGGCGGCAATGACACATCAAAAGTTGTTAGCGTTGAAATTAGCACGGGTGGAAATGGATGAGGAAACGATGTTCCAGATTTTTTCTTTAATAAATAAAGTGGTTTCAATCATAAACTAAATTTCCATTGCATTTTTCATTTATTTGATTTCGTATTTTTGTACTAAAATAGATCGAACCCATTCTGCCGCATTCTCCACCAGTCCTATACTACTGTTTAATGAACGCATTTTAAAATAGTCTCTCAGGAACTATACCACAGTTAGTTTACTGTGAACCAATCTTAAACTAACGCTCAACTGTATCAAGGTAGCAACTTACACCTCCTATGATATCTCCATGTTAAAATCGCCTGTTCGTTTCAAACAAAAAAGACAGTTCGAGAACTAGTTCGTATTTTGTACCAGTTTTTTTCTAGTAGTAGTAGGGTAGTTCGCTTTCCTGTAGGGTAATAAATACAGTTGTCGACTTTGTTCCAACGTCGACGGCAAAAAAAAAACAACAAAAATTCACAAAGTTCTGCTACACACACAGCTGGTCCCGTTACTATTTGTTCGCGTTCGTACACATGCATATATATTTTTGTGTATTCTTTTTTGTGTTGCTGTCGATGGTCGTAGAAATTGATTTCCTTTGATTGAAGTTGCTAATCATATAATTCGCAACAACTTCTTCCAATATGCGTACGTTTAAAAACATGATATACAATTAGTCATAAACGAACTGCGATAGACTGGTAAGTAGGAACATTTTGCACTGATGTATCTTGTATTCAATTATTGTCTTCATATAAATAACATTTTCTTTTGAAGAACAGGCAAGCATTGTTTCCAAACTGGACAGAAGACGAACGCGGGCCCGCAGTGGATGAATATAAGAATAAAAAATTCCGTCCGAGTTGTTAAATGAGTGGGACGATGTTTATAAAAAAATCACACAACAAAATTACTACGCTTCTCAAATGTGTAGAAATTTGCCGGACGTTTGTTATAGAAAATAAAATTCAAATATGCACTATTTTTGCGCTCAACGCCGTTTTATTTCGTAGAGCATGCCCACTAAAATCTATCAATTTTGTATTTTTTTTTTAATTGATATTCGATAATAAGTATCTTAAAATAGTAATTTTGATAAAAATCATAATTAATAATATTAATATTTATAAAAACTGTTTTTCGTGGCAAAAAAAAAACTATTTTTCATGGTAAATGAATTATTTTTCATGGTAAATGAACTATTTTTCATGGTACACGAACTATTATTTTAACAATTTTCAGTCGGTTAGATTTACCACGATTTTCGGTCACTGCAATTTTAACCGTCTTTTTCGGTTAGATTTACCTCTCTTTTCTTTTGTGTGTGGGGAATGTCTCTCCTATTTATATCTTTTGTGATAGCCAAGCAGCACTGAAAGCACTCGCACGAAGTGAGATCGATACTGGTTAAGTATTAATTCTTTTCTCTTCAAACGCTAACCCATCGTAAAAAAGTGAGTTTATGGTGGGTCCCGGGCCATAAGGAAATTGACTGCAATGAAACAGCCAATCTACTAGCGAAGAAAGCGTCCGAGTCCTCCTTGGTAGGACCAGAACCTTTTTATGGGGAAATAACCAATGTATCACTTTGTAGAACAATACTCAAGATATGCGTCAATCGAACAGACAGATCACGCTCTTCTCCTAGAACTAAAATATGATGTTCTGTAAAACAAATATCCGAACTTTAGTTGGGTTCCTCAATGGACATTTTGCAGTAAAATATCATCTCCACAAAATAGGTGCTTCTGAGGCCACAGTGTGTAGACTCAGTATGGAGGAGGAAGAATCTACTGAGCACATATTATGTGAGTGTGTGGCCCTGTCGGATTAGATGGATAGTTTTACATAAACACAGACATCCTGACTCTCTCTGACATCAGACGTTTGTTAGTAAAAGACTTGATAACTTTTCTCAACAAGGTGATCAATATTTTAAACTAAGTAGTTCTTGGCACAAAAGATTTACATATGTAGGTCGAAGTGCCTGCCTGTATATTAGTTCTCAAATCATTCTCAAATTGAACGCAAACTAAGTGGAAAATGCTTTATTTCAATTAGAGAATAGCAGTTTATATCAAGTTGAGAATTATTCATTTCAATAGTTTTCAAATGATTCTCAAGTTGAGAATAAACGTAAGAATAAAAAGTTCAAGTTCAATTAGACAATACAAGTAAATATCAAGTTGAGAAGAATAATTTTTTTAACATTTGCAAATGATTTAGAAAAGCTCTTTTCGATGATTATAGGGTAGTTGGAAAATATTTTTGAGAATTTGTTTTAAATTCGTTCATCATCTCTCAGTTTTTGAGATATCGAGCTGAAATTTGATAAGTAGTCTTTCTGTAAGATCCGAAAAAGAATTTTAAGAACGGATCAGAATTGGATATAGCACCTATACAAAGCATATATTTCAAAAGTGGTCCGGTTTCTTAATTCGAATATGAGTACACTTGTATGGAAACTTTTTGTCTATGAAAATACATGGACGAAATTTCGCATACTACTTCTTCTTTTTAAAAATCGTTTACCTTTTTTAATTTATATTTTAAAATTGGTAATTATACAAAATCACACCTTTTCCGATTTCGAATGTTTAAACATACTAAGTTTGAGTTCAAAAATTCGTGACAGGCGCCAAAAAAAAAATTTCCATCATATAAGAAAAAATGAGAAAAAAATTAAAATTATCAGTTTTTGTTGCACGGACCCCGTTTAGCCTAGAGACCTTTTTTTTTGATACCAGCTATTTACACATACAATAAGGTATTCAAATGATATTTATCATTCTCAAAAAAAAAAAAAAAATATGTGAAAATATGTGTTTCCTTATGAGATATGCCTATCCTGAGACCACCAGGACTAGTCGGTTAGAACATACTACTTCAATACCCTTCAACTTCCACATTTGCTTTTGGACGATAAGTCAACTTCTTTGGTCGAAAATATATGTAAAAAGTTTGTCGCACAACTTTTTTAAAATGACAAATATTCGGTTAAATCATTGATTGGGATCAATTTGCTAAATTCCATAAGAAAATATTGCATTTGGTAGGATTTATGCCCATAACTTTGAAAAAAAAAATCGTAAGAAAACACATCGATGTGATCCAACAACATTTCAAACTTACAGATTGGCCACATATGAAGAGTCTGTTCGCCTAATTTGGTTCGATTATTTCAGCTCCTTTTGTCTAGTTTTTGCTCACGATCAAACGGTCGGACGGACGGCAAGGTCAGATCAATTTCTCTTGCTGATCAAGAATATAAATATATACTTTATATAGTCTCCAATCACTCCTTCTAGGTGTGATAAACAGATGCGCAAACTTAATATTCCCTTGGTGAAGAGTATACAAATTTTCATATATGTATTTATATTATAAATTGAAGTATCATTTGGCTGCGTAACCAGTGTCGCGTAAGTCCCAGGGTTGTGATTTCTAAGGAGCGGCCATCAAGTTAAATTACAATCAAAATAGAACCATAATAATTTGAAAAAAAAATATACTTATACTTTTCAATCTCCCACTCCTGATTCTTAAACTACAAGATATAATACACATTTTACAAAAATAAAAAAACAAAAAATAATTAATTACACTACTCGATAATTTTCAAAAATTTTGCTCCATAGGATGAAAAAGCGGATGGCAGATTCGGAATCAGAACAAAATTTTACATTAGAAAAGTTTTATCGCAGTCTTGGAGCAAAATCTTGCCGAGTAGTGTTGTTAGACAAGATGTGATTTTGTAAGACCTCCATTTTTTTGCAAAACTTTCTACTTTTTTTGTAAAATTATGATTTTACCATTTTTGAAGTGGAGAAATCTATAAATGGAAAATGACTCCAAATAGTTTTATACATTAATACCCATATGATTGTGCTGGACGAAACATCGATGTTATATCGATACATCGATGTTGTTGATTTTCTTTCGATCATCGATGTTTTTTTTCCGATGTTTCCGATGTTCGATGTTTTTCATTATTTTCCGATCACTAACAAAAAATCACGGGAAAAGCTAGGTAAGTGCAAGCAATAAATACATTTTTAAATAATAATAAGCTTAAATATAATATATTAATTTTTTAGAAGGATATTGGTGTTGCCAGTGCTTGGAAATGGAGAAGTTTTTGAAAGATTCTAATGGTAAAGATAATTATTATGTTTGTGTGGCTGCGTGTTTGTGTATTTTCACATATGTATATATAAATATGTTTTTGTATGTAGATTGCAATAATGCGAACTCGATTGAGATGGACAATGAACCTGAGGAAACAATCCCTAGTAAACGGACAAAACATGGAAAATAAACAGTCTGAAATTTTTTTAATAAGTCTACGGATGGCAAATCTGCTAAATGCTTAGAATGTGGGAAAACGTATCAAACAAGTGGCAATACCACCAATTTGTCTGGTCATCTGAAGCGCAAACATCCTATTTTGACAATAAGGGAACTACCAAGGACCCAAGGCTCTATTCTGTCGTTTATAGACAAAACATACGAAGTATCGTCAAGGAGGAAACGTAGTCTCGACAGCGCAATGACTTATTACATCAGCTCAGACCTGCGACGTTTTTCAGTTGTTGAAAACAAAGGTTTTCGTCACTTTGTCAAGACACTTGATCCTCGCTATGAGTTACCTTCGCGTACAAAATTGCGAAATGTACGCATGCCAAATCTTTTTAACGATATGAAGTCAAAATTGAGTGTTATTCTGGCAGATGTTCAATATTGCGCTATTACAACAGATTACTGGACGTCACGAGCAAACGAAAGTTTTCTCACTGTCACTTGTCATTTCATATCGGAAAATTTTCAGTTACGCACAGTAGTTTTGTCAACCAAAAAATTGCTTTATGAAGCGAACCACTCGGCAGATAACATATCGAGCTCCTTGCGTGAAGTTCTCACTGAATGGCGAGTTTTTGACAAAGTGACAGCCATTGTGGCAGATAACGCGAGAAATGACAAAAGCACGTGAGATCCTGCAAAAAAGACATGTGCCATGCTTTGCTCACTCAATAAATTTGACCGTACAAGACTATCTGTCTCAAGATAAAATTAAAACTATCATAGGAAAATGTAAGAGTATCGTTTCATTTTTCAAGAGCAGCTCAGTAGCTTATGCTAAATTTAAAGAAACGCAGTATACAGATAACCCGTATAGCTTAAAACAGGAATGTCCTACTAGATGGAATAGTGGTTTTTACATGATAGAACGCATTCTGTTAACGAAGGTTACCACTGGAAAGGTACTTCTAAGTACCCCAAAAGCATTATTGCCTTTATCAGCTGATGAGATTTTAGTCCTGGAGGAAATAAAGGAAGTTCTTTCACCATTTGAGCACGCAACTCTGCACACTTCGTCAAGCAGTGTAGTAACAGTGTCTAGGATTATACCGGTGGATTGCGGACTTCTGCACAATTTGGAAATTCTTAAAGGCAAACTAAAGACTGATGAAGGTCGCGAAGCATGTTACTGTTTGATGGAGGGAATAAAGCGAAGATTGTTACAATATGAGAAACGCACAGTCACACGAGTGCCAACACTGCTAGATTCTCGCTTTAAAAGGGAAGGTTTCTTGACCCCTTTTTATGCATCAGCAGCAGAGAAATTTTTGGAAAACGAACTCTCATCACTCAACAGCACCTTGCCTAGATCTTTTCTTCCTTCCGCCACAAGCGTACCAACACCAATATCCACAACACAGCAGTCACTTTTTGAATTTTTGGAAATCTACAAATCGCAAAGGGTTCGGAACTGTCGAGTTGACTCTATTTTTCAACATGGACAATTTGGAATCAAGCTTGAGTCCATTAGATTACTGGAAGGTAATATGTACAAAACAATATCGACTTTGATACGTTATCAATAATAATATTTTTTCTTTACAGATCTCAAATAATAAGCATTTACAGATAAGCGCAAAAAAGTTCCTCTGCGTTCCTGCAACGTCCACTGAAATCGAGCGAATGTTCAGTAAAGCAGGTCTATTAGTCAGTGAAAAAAGCTGCTACTTTTCATTAATAAAAATGAATGAATCTCAAATTAAATTAGTTTATATAAATATTATCACTTCTGTCCGGAACCAAATATTGTTTTCGTTATACTCTCTTTTGTTCCATTATTTTTTGTTTTTAATAAATAAAAAACGATGTTAACATTAACTAGCAAATTGAAAAGTACGTACAATCCTTTGAAATACATTAAGGCAATTCCAGCATTAATACAAAACTTTTTAAAAATTCCCCATTAGTAAATGTTCGATACATCGATGTTTTTCCCCCAAAAACATCGAAAATATCGATGTAGGCAAACATCGATGTTTCTCCAGCACTACCATTTGACACTGCCTTATTTTGGAAATTATTTTAAGTTTGAACTGACTGAAACAGAAATACATCGAGTAAGCTAGATAGCAATGGGGAAAAGAACACATTTTGACAATCAAGCAACCAACTTTGTTTGAAAAAATGTTACTTAATTTATTAAAATATACAATTTTCCTTAAATTTGAGATATGTTGTCATTATCATGTAACCATCGAGCCATCTAGAAGAATATTTTTGTATTTACTTTGTTTTATTTTAGTTAGTTCGGCCATTTCTGATGCATGAAAATGCAAATATAGCTGGTATACGAAATTGCAAAAGTATATATTGATCAATATTTTCCATTTTTAATGTTTATTTTTCTTTTTTTCTTCTTCTTTTGTTTATATTCACTTCACCGACCAAACTGTCAAAATAAAATGATCTAGATTTTATAAATTTTTTTGGCATTTGGCTTTTTTTTGCCAGTTTTTACACTTTCGAACACTAACACTTCGTACTTGAATGACTAAAGCTGAACTGCTCACACAAATAAAAATTTTTAATGCGTTTCTATAGTTGAACTCTTCATAAATAAAACAATTTCAACAATAAATCAGTGTTATATGGGCATAATGCCTTGATTATAATGGACGTGGCGAGCCGTAGACGTGAAGTAAGAAATGTCACTTAAGCATCTATTTGTATGAAAATTCAAACAGTCAGTTATAACCAATGTAATGTGTCGTGAAGTGGCGTAGATTTCTGTTGATATTAGACATTCTACGCCACTTTACGACAGTTTGACAGTTCGCAGCGAATGAGAGAAGCAAAATTGAAAAAGAAGTAAAAAAATGTTAACAAAATATATGAAAAAAAAATTGAAAAAAAAACAAATAGGGCGTGAAATAACATATTTTGGTTTTTTGATTAAATCTTTTTCTTTTGTATCTTTTAATGTGTTAATAT
>JAWNPW010001691.1:0-10550 GCA_035078745.1 Diastata ussurica
GTAGTTCACGAACGAACTAGTTCATTTGAACTATTCAGTTCTGTGAACTATATGAACTAGTTCACGCTGAACAGCTCTTTTAGTTCCTTTAGTTCACTCGATTATTCGATCTTCGAGAGTCTTAGCTCTCATAGTTCATTTGCTCGCTCAGCTCTTTGAGAATCACAACTGTCATCGTTCGTTTGCTTGTTCAAAATGACGGTTGATTTCAGTAGATTTCTGGTTTTATGAACTTTATGAATTTATGAACTACATGCTTTATCCGTAAAAAATATTATTTTATTGCTTTTTAATTTCATTGTTTTATTTATTTATATATTTTAATCATTATTACATAGCATGTTTTATTCATATTTCCTTAATTTATTCACTTGCTCAGCTGGTTTTTACATATGTATGTGTGAACTATTCATGAAAATGAAAGAAGTAAAAAAACAAAGAGAAAAAGAGCTATGAACTAAATGAACTATAAGAGCGAACTAGTTCATTAATGAACGTTGAACTAAAATGAGCGCACTCTTCAGTGAACTAGGTTTACCCAAGTCTAAGAAGTAGTGATGGTTTTACCAGCCACTCAATATTAATTTGTATACACATACAATTACCGTGTTACCAAAACAAGATATATTGCGTATATTCACTTCATATTTTCATTGAATTCGACTGCCATTCATTTTCCATTTAAAATGTAATTGTCGGTTTTTGTCAAAGAACAACTTCGGCCTCCTTAGAGTACATTGAATTGAACAACCCTCAAAATCTGGACTTATGGTATGAGAACAACATCTTCGGTATAAATATTTGAAAAGTACGTTCAATTATGAGTACAATGTATGTTTGTTTGAAAAAATCCTTCAATAATTGATCAAGTTATTACACTTTTTTTTTTGACCATAAGTCCAGATTATGAGGGTGTCCGCCAAATTCCAAGTATGCAGTTTTGATTTACTCGACCATATTTACAGCCTTCACTATATCACTTGCTAACTATTTCTGACTTTCACACTGTGTAATGTATTTAATATATTAAATCATTTTGTCCAGATTGACTTATCGACGTAAACGCCAAATCGCTGATAAAGA
The DNA here is from genome assembly GCA_035078745.1 of Diastata ussurica. Taxonomy (NCBI): domain Eukaryota; kingdom Metazoa; phylum Arthropoda; class Insecta; order Diptera; family Diastatidae; genus Diastata; species Diastata ussurica. The sequence continues at coordinate 1,084 of JAWNPW010001691.1, forward strand.
AATATACAATTGTCACTCTAGAATGCACATAATATTAAAAGGTTTAATATATTGTTAACTCAAATTTCAGTATGATTTTGTAGATTGCTTTTTTGCAATCGATGGCTGTAAATATAATACACAAACATATAAAATTATTAATCTTTCAACTTCGTCATCGCCGGGAAACAGGAACAATTTCACGGCGACGAGACATCCCAAAATGCATTTCCTGTCTTTCACCATTTTCAGTTCTTTCACTTATTGTAAATTACTTTTAGCCAAATAATCTATTTATTTCAATTGAATTGAATATAAACTTAATTTTCGCTTTTCACAATTTGATTTGTTTACAATTTTACGCGCCAGATCAAGAAACATCTGTTTTATTTGAGTTTCACCTTGGCAGTCAGTATGGTAATTATCAAAATGAACCAATCAGCGTGGGGGTTTAATATGCAGGTACAGCACACGAGGGTAAAAAAGTGTGTTCGGCCTTAGCGCTTAATTTTTTATTATGAAAGTTTTCAGCACGACTCTTTATCTTAATTTCACTGTGTTTTCAATAAAGTCGCATTAAGGCGCATTTGTGTGCACTACCCGCGGGTCCTGTGTATTAAACCCCCACGCTGATTGGCTGATCGAAAATGTGCGTTTGCAGATGCGAAATGCGGTTTATTTTATTTTCACAGGGCCGAATATTTTTAATATTGCAAATATGTGCCAAAATTTATTATTTTATGAGATAATTGTAACTTTTTGTGAGGGGCAATGCTATTATAATTTAAATAATATAAAATATATTAATTTGAAAATAATTTTTCAAAATACGTTAACTTTTTAGAATATAATTTTATCTCATATTGTGTTTCAATTATTCCGAGTATGATAAAAATTATTAATAAGCATTTATTGAACAGTAAATCATATAATTGTTTTTCTAACTTTTATTTAATTTCATAGTACAAAACATTTTCCCCGCACTTCGCCTTACACCGACAGAAATTTTTGCAATGGTGTGTGTGTGATATACGCTTCAAATCAACCCTGATTTTACTTTCGGGTCTGTATAGTTTGTGATAGCAACGCACGTGACTGTTGCACGTTTATAATATGAAGGAAAACAAAGTGTTTACAACAGTAGACATGAACCTATCAAAAAATTTTTCAACTTGCAGATGGAGCGAATATTTTTTTAGGATCACATAAAAATGATTTCTGGCTAACATTTTATTTTGAAAATACCGGCATACATATGTGAAATTACCAACATATGTTTTATTAGTGCATTCATGAGATATGAGTATGGATGTATTTGTGTATTTTTATATAATTTAGTTTCATGGACACCACTAATATACAAAAGATTTTGATAGGAATCACTTACGGGTGCATCTTTTTTGAAAGCCAAATTGATATCGTATATAGCGGGACATCTACCACGAAGACTGCTCAAACTAGCTGTGAAACCCTTAGTGCGTGGAATTAAATGATGTTTTAGCACTTGCATACCGCGCTCCTGGGCAAATTTAATAGAAGCTTCATGTTTTTTGTCTGTAAAGCGGGTACCTTCCGCATTCAGTAACAACCATGTTGGATCTGGATATGAGAATACCACCTTCAACTGATGTGCAATTATTTCTTTGTCCTTATCGAATGATCGCTCGAGAAAAACAAATTCCGCAAACTTCCATGCCCAGCCTATCACTGGAACATATGCAATTACTTTTTTAGCATAGGCTTTACAATTTCCAAGAACACCAACTTTTTCTGTGAACATCCAACCGGCAAGCCAATCAATTTCATAAGTGTGATTCATCATAAGTAACACATGTTCTTTTCCAGCATAATTTTTCTCGTCATCTTCGTCCATCCAAACACGTATTTTACTATTTGAATACCAATCACTGACAAATATTAATTCTGTTTAAGACAAAATTTAGATATATAAATAATAATACATCACATTAAATTTCAAAATAAAATTATAAAATTGCAATGATTCACTTACGTGAGTAGAGAGAATAGCATAGATAATACATCAAATGGCGGAAGAGGCGCTTATTCAAAGGCTTCAAAAATAAATGAAGTAGTAATTGCACCACATTTATAATCATTCCAGATGTAAAAAACGTAATAGCTATACATAAGTGGATCAGTTTCAGCTTTTTAAATTGTTCCAACGAAGACATTATCCTTAAAAAAAATAAATTTTTCCTCTTTACTTTTCAAATGTAGGTATATGTAAACTGCTAATTAAACCAGAAAGAATGTTATAATTGGTTAGAACCGACTACTTAAATACACTTCACCTTCAATATTTGCATTTGAACTATAATTTTTAAGCCAGTTCGTTGCTTAGCTCTTTTAAAATAACGAATATTTGATTAATATGGTAAAACGTGGGCAAATCACGTCTACTTTTGGACAGAATATCCCATTGATTGTCATAAATATACCAAATTTCATAAAAAAATATTTTATTTTGTAGTATTTATGGCGATAAAAGTTTCAAAAATGTTACAAAAACACACATAGTTGTGCTGGAGGTACCAAAAAAATGGTCCCATCTAAAAGCGCTTGAAACTTGCTAATGGGGCACATATACAGAGTCTGTGTGTATTATGGGGTTTGATTATCTCAACTCCTTCTGTCTAGTTGTTGCTCACGGTCAGACGGACAGTAGGGCAGACCGACGGACGGACTGACATGTCCATATCGATTTCTCTTTCCATGCTGATCAAGAATATATATATATAATTTATATGTTCTCCGATCACTATTTCTGGGTGTTACGAACAGCCACACAATCTTAATATACCCTCGGTGAACGATATAAAAATTCTAGTTTGCGTGAGACGTCTTCTTTGTTGTATCGATGGCATGCTGGCCTCTTAATCCGAGGGTTAAGGAAGTGGTGCACTGAGTTTGTGGCTTTTCGTACTAAGAATATGCAGACTGTAGAACGAGTAATATATGAAAGTGGAGATATTGAAGATTTCTTAATTAATTTGTTTAAAATTTATTCCAATGTTTATGTGGTTTTGTACTTTTTATACTTTCTCCAGCAACATTCAGTATTGGTATTATTGAATGCAACTTAATCAAAGTTTTTCTCATATTTGCCTAATATACAAGATCAATGGTAGGGAACCTCTTTTAGGTTCCGACAAAAAATATTTGATTTCGTTTTTTAATGATATGACAGTTGCCACATATAGGAGTATGAAACAATACCCAATTACACCAAGACCTCGCTTTGCGTCGTGGATAAAAGACAAAAACTAAAAGAACGAAAGTAAAATAAAACTTTTGAACTTATTTACGTTACGTAACTATTTTGGATTAAACATTCAACAATTTTCATTTCACATTTGGTGGCTCAACCGCTCAAAGAAATAAATAAAGTGAATGAGTTTCAACAAATATACGACACGATCACAATTTATATTAAAACCGAGTAGAAAAAGTGCGAAAAACGTAAAAATGACAGACACAAATAAAATCGAAGTCGGCACGTTGCCGGTTGCAAGTACGTCGCTTATGATAGAAAGAGAAAAAACGCAGAAAGAGGAACAGAATGACACAAATTTGAAAGATCTCAAAAAAATTCTAACGCTCAAAATGCAAGTCGATGAACAAAAAGAAAACGCGACAACAGTTTCAGTGGAAAGTTTCGAAAAAATTATTCCAGACTTTGACGGCGCAACAATTCCAGTGCGACATTGGTTCGAAAATTTTGAACAAAATGCAGAAGCGTATTTGCTAAACGATAAACAAAAGTGCGTACTAGCGCGCGGTAAGAAGACGAAAACAGCGAAATTGTTTTCGGAGTCTTTGTAGCGTATAGTGAGCGAGTATAACGGTTTACGCGAAATGTTGATAGACGAATTTGAAAAAAATTACAGCAGCGCAAAACTTCATAAATTAATCGGTGTCTATCACCTATCACAAAAAAACGCAAATGAAAAAAATTGCTGCTCTTGGTAATATTGAAGACATTTCAGTAATTCGGTATATTGTTGATGGTTGCAAAACATTTAAAGAGCTGGAACTACAATATAAAATATACGAAAGAATGGACAGAAATGTAAAGAAAAACAATATAGAAAAGAAGTAATAATTGTGAAGCAAAGTGTTTTGAAAAATTTTAACATTTCAATCTACAAAAGTGTCTCTATTTTGTACGGGCTGGGTAATGTGAAAACAGAACCTTTAGGGTATTTCACAGATGAAGTGTGCGTAGACAATTTGAAAATAATGCAAAAATTTTTTGTGGTTTCGGACAATAAAATCGAAAAAGATGCGTTGGTTGGTTATGATTGTGATTGTATGAAATTTATTTTTACGTCTGGAATAAATGGCTGTTCTTTTACAAGTTTGCAATCAGATCAAAAACACGAAGAACATTTTTCGGCTAATATTTACAATATTATTGAAGAGTCCAACGATATTAATGTACAGCCACAGTATGATCATTTAACAAAAAAATTGATACGCGAATATAAACCAACAGAACCAGCGGAAGTATGCCCGATCGAGTTAAAAATAATACCAGATGGAGATATTATGCCATTTCATCAGTCGCCGAGTCGATTCCCTGAATATAAAGCCGAAGTTTTAAAAAACCAGGTCGATGAGTGGTTGGAAAAAAATATAATTCGAAAATCGAAATCGAACTTTGCGAGTAGAGTCACGCTTGCAAAAAAGAAATACGGTGAATATCGACTCTGTATCGAATACAGGAAATTGAACAGTCTGGTATTGAAAGATTACTTTCCAAATCCGCTGATTGATGACGTATTCGAAAAACTTCAAAGTGCTAAATGGTTCACGGTCATGGATCTTGAAAACGGCTTTTTCCATGTGCCTATTGAGGAAACAAGTAAAAAATATACAGCGTTTATGAAAGATGGATTGTACGAGTTTAACAGAGCGCCGTTTGGGTTTTGCAATTCAACAGCTGTGTTCATACGTTTCATTAACTTCATTTGTCAACAGTTGATCAACGAGAAAATTATGGAACTATATATGAATGACATTATCATTTTTGCTACGACAGTCGATGAATGTTTACAAAAAGTCGAAAGTTTACTTAATGTTGCGGCGAAATACGATCTGAAAATAAAATGGAAGAAATGTTATTTTTTACAATCGAAGGTTAATTTTTTGGGTCACACAATTGAGAACGGAGAAATAAAACCTGGAAAAGGAAAAACAAACGCGGTTAGCAAGTTTCTGGTGCCTAAAAACATTAAAGCTGTGCAGTCATTTCTTGGGCTAACAGGGTTTTTCAGACGATTTATTGAAAATTATGCTCACATTGCTCGACCTTTAACGAATCTTTTGAAGAATGATGTACCTTTTTATATGGGTACAGCGGAAATAAATGCAATTAATCAGTTGATGGATGCGCTTACAGTAGAGCCTGTTTTGAAAATATACTGCCGACACGCGCCAACAGAATTGCATACGGACGCATCCAATCATGGTTTCGGTGCTACGCTACTACAAGTGTTCGATGGTCAACTACTGTTTTTTCTGGAGTAAGAAGTCGTCTATTCAAGAATCTCAACGTCACAGTTATATTCTAGAAGTTAAAGCTGCATTCTTGGCATTGAAAAAGTTTCGTCATTACCTGCTTGGCATAAAGCTCAAACTAGTGAAAGATTGTGCAGCTTCCAAACTAACAACGAATCCTCGAGAAGTGATTCAATGGATTTTTTACCTACAAGATTTTGAGTTCGAAATCGACAACAGAGCGGGTGAAAGGATGAAACACGTCGACTGTATAAGCCGCTACCCAGTGAATTTTCTCAACATAACATCAGAGATAACAGTAAGACTGCGCAACGCGCAACAAAACGATAAACATGTAAAAGCATTGACAGAAATTCTTAGACAACGGCCATACAATGATTTTAAAATTAAAGGCGATCTGGTATACAAAGTTGTTAATGGCAACGATTTATTAGCAGTACCAAAGTTGATGGAACGTGAAGTTATCAGCGAAGCACATAACGATGGTCATTTTTCAGTGCAGAAAACAGTACTCGCTATTTAGAAAAATTATTGGATCCCACATATCGAAACAAAAGTCAGCCAATTTATAAACAATTGTGATAAATGCATTATTGTCCATAAAAAGCTGGGTACAAAAAAGGGATTGAAAAAGGAGATTGTCCGCTGCATACGCTTCATATAGATCATTTGGGACCAATGGATGCAACGTCAAAACAGTATAAATTCATTTTTGCCTTGCTGGATGCATTTTCTAAGTATGTTTGGCTTTTCCCAACGAAATCAACTGAATGTGACGATCTTATCAAGCGGCTGACTGAGTGGACCGCTGTTTTCGGCAGTCCAATGCGAATCATTAGCGACAGAGGATGAGCATTTACGTCGAACGCATTTTCAAGTTTTGTGAACGAAAATAAAATCGAACACATTTTGACAACAACAGGTGTGGCGCGCGGTAATGGTCAAATCGAGAGAATTAACCGAACGATTTTGTCCACTATCGCTAAATTATCAGCAAACGATACGTCAAAATGGTACAATTTTGTGCCGCAGGTGCAGAGGGCTATAAACACACACATTCATAGTACTACAAGGATATCGCCGTTTGAACTTCTGTTTGGAGTAAAAATGAACAACGCCGTTGATCGGCGTATTCTCGATTTGCTTCAAGAAGAAATGGTGGATAATTTCAACAATCAAAGACAAAAGATGCGAGATGATGCTAAACTACAAACACTAAAGGCTCAAAAAGTATTCAAAGCAAACTACGATAGAAAGAGAAAGCAGCAGCCTGATTATAATGTTGGTGATTAGCGATGAAAAGAACTCAGTTTTTTGCTTGGAAAAAGCTTGCCAGTGAATTTCGTGAAAATCAATCGAAATGGGCGGTACGACGTTCAGAAAGCAGCTGATGGTGAAGGCCTAAATGCTACGTCAACTAGTTGCGACAACATGAAGCTTTGGTCATACGTACACCAAACAATGATTTGTTGTCATCTGGGACAGATGACGATGAACAGGATGGCCGAATGTAAAGAGTGCTGACACAACTCACTGCAAAAACTTACAACAACAACTATCAGAACAGTAACAAACAGCAAGAAACAACAACAATTTACAGAACAGAAAAGTAAATCAGCTCACGACAAAACCTACACAAACTACAAAAATACACAAACGACAATTAGCACGAGATGAAACCATATCCGATCAGTAGGCGCGACAAAACAATTGATAGATGCAGAAAAGAAGAAGTCTGTCGTAAAGAAGAAAGCAGTCGTAAAAAAGAAGTCAGTCGAAAAGAACAACAAAAAACCACCTACTGCAATTTTTTTATGTTTAATATTATCAGCTTTCATAGAAAAAAATAAAAAAAAAGGGTCCAAGTTTCAAACAACGCAAAAAAAAAAAAATGTTCAGTATTAAAGAAGAATGCTTAATTTTAATTTAAAAAAAATAAAAAATTTTTTTTTTCATAAGTTCGTCAAAATAACTTTCAAACACATTTGGATTCAACATTTTTTATGCTATAAGAAAAAAGTTCAACGCTTCCGAAATTATGACTATTTCTCGAAATGCCCATCTTTAAACGCTCAAATGATATTATAGTAGTAGTATTCTTTATTTTTTTTTTAAATTCATTTCAAGTTTTAACTATATAGGCTTAATATTAAGTACATGGTTTTAAACGCTTGGCAATATTCGGTATAAAGTAAAATAATAAAGTAAAATTAATTATAATTAATTAATTACAAGTTTACGTTTAACGAAGTAAACATGATATATTCCTGTCCATCGACTAAACCAATCATCAATATTTTTGAGGTTAATATTGGGCAGACTGCAAGAAAATGCACAATATCCTCCCGTGTTCGCATGTTGCATATACTGCATATTTTATTTTTTTATTTTTATTTTCGTTCAGGTTATATTTAAGCAATTTGTACGTCGTTCGTGATGTGCTCTTCTGAGCCTGTGTTATAAATTTCTCTCTTGTTGCGAGAACAATATTGCAAAGTAACGTTTCATGTGCCGTTCGTCATAAATTGATGTTATCGAGGAGTATGACGCTTGTCTTTTCCCATCCTAGTGTCTCCCATTGTTGGAAACTTTGTGATTTGTTGGCCAGAAGATATAGCGCATCGACTTTGGGAAGTCTTCTATTGTGCATTTGCATAATTTTATTTACGTATTCAAAATTCATTTGTAGCGTAAATGTGAATAGTGTTAGCAGACCTGTTTCAAGATGAATAGCGTAATTTGGCGTGAAGATAGAAAATTTTCTTTATTAAAAAGCATAGGCATTTCTCTACTTCTTCGTAGGCCATGCTTCCCCAAATTTGGGCCGCATAGCACATAATAGCTTTTCCAGTTGCCTCGAACATTTTATATTTTGTGCTTGCGCGCATCTCCCTTCTTCCAGCAACATCTTCCATGTGGTATTCAGCTTTTGCTTCAAATGTTTGTCAGGTTGCATTTTTGGTGTGATAATACCTCCTAAATATGTGTATTGTTTCACAACCTCTATGTTTGTTCCATCTAGAAGCCATTTTTCATGCTTTGAATATCTCTCTCTGTTTCTTCGAACTACCATAACTCTAGATTTGTCAAATTTCACATTTGACAATATTTGTGCGTCGCGTTTATCATATCCTGTAACCTCTGAGGATTCTCTGATGCATACATTAGGATTTTAATGTTCGTATTCTCTATTTTCTCACCTCCAGATAGCTCGTCAGATATATCATCGAAAAGAAGGGGACTAAGCAGGCAGCCTTGCTTAACTCCACTTTTTGTCTCAACCCAATCCGATAAAAGGTTTCCATCCCATAACGTCGTTCTGTTTTCACTGTAGCCTGTACTTAAAATGTTGAGCATTTTTGTTTATATAGTAGGCTTCTTCGGTTAATCGTATCGAAAGCTGCTTTGAAGTCGATAAAGAAGAGATACATCTTCTTTCAACCGTTGAATAACCTCTTCTAAAACCCGTCTGATTCTCGCTGAGAATATGTTTTTCGTTTACAAAATTCGTTAAACGCGATAGCAGAATCGATGTAAATATTTTCATCAGAACATTGAAAAATAATATGCCTTTATAATTCCGCACATCTTATTGGTCACCCTTTTTGAACAGTGGATATATTATATTCTTTTGAAAACTACTTGGGACGCAACCTTCCTAACTAATTATATGCATCCTTCCATGAACCGCGTGGAAGAATTTTTGAAGACTTCCGCCGGGACTCTGTCATAATCGGGTGCTTTGCATGATTTATTGTCACGAATGGCACTTTTTAATTTCACACATTGATTTTCTTAACCAATAGCATATAAGTTAATTCCCGCAAAGCTAAAGGTCGCTGACCAAACTTCAGCGACAAAATACTCTTCTTTCATTTTGCAAGCTCAAGCTTCACACCAGACGCGCAGTCAGCATTTGTGCAAAACGCGCATCCGCGCAAAACATC
>JAWNPW010001692.1:0-10545 GCA_035078745.1 Diastata ussurica
TAAAAATATAAAAAATTTATACAAACAAAATTTCAAATCAATAGCTTTATAAACAAAAAAGTTGGGGCAAATCGGCCGGATCGACTATATGGCAGCTGTATGAAATAATGCCCCAAATCTTATGAAACTTGGTAGGTCATCTTGGGAGCATCAAAAATGTATTCAAACCTAATTTCAATTCAATAGCTTTAAAATTTGAGTTTATGCCAAAATAAACGGAAAAAAACACTGTGCGTTGGTCGGTCGGTTGGTGTGGCCTCAAAACTGAAAATACAAAAGATATATTAATACAAGAAAGTGAGTCGACGGACTTTAAGTTTATGGCTGATCGCACAATTTTCAATAAATAAGTGAATTTTGATTTAGTAAAGAGTAAAATTTTGATTTAGTAAATAGAGCAAATTTAATATGAAACTGAAAAAATGGTATTAGAAAATTAAATATTGAACCTACATATATTAACTCTTAAGCTAATTATACAGAACTTCATGTTTTTTTAACCAAATCGATTAAAATTTCCTTTATTATATTTTATATATTAATATACATTGAAAAATACAAAAGAAAAAGATAAATATTTAAAACCAAAATAGGTTATTTCGTATTTTTATATCATTCACCAAAGGTGAAAATGGTACATTCACTTTGTGACGATTTATGTAACGCATTAAAGGAGGCATCGGAGACCCCATAAAGTATATATATTCTTGATCAGTATCGAAAAAGAAATTGATCTAGCCATGTCTGTCTGTCTGTCGGTATGCAAACTAGTGTCTCAGTTTTTGAAATATCGAGTTGAAATTTGGCATGGAGTCTTCTTTTATGTCAGCTCAGTTCACACGAGAAAAAACTTGGCAGGATCGGATCAGATTTAGATATAGCTGCCATATGGAAAACTTTTTTGTTTGCTTAATTTTGTATTTAATCTTTTATTATCAATTCCATAAGATAGAAAAAAGAATCATCAAGATCGGACAAAAATTGGGTATAGCTGCCATACAAAGTGACAATTTCATTAGGCGTTCTTCCTCTTCTTTTTTTTAAATACAAATTGTCTTGTATGGAAAACTTTTTTGTTCATGGAGATTTTTGCATGAAAATTTATATATAAGGTTTTACGGTTTTTCAAGATCGGATAATATTTAGATATAGCTGCCATCGAAACTGGCAATATCAGAGGTCGTTTTCTTTTTTCGAATAAAAATTGTCTTATAAGCCAAGGTCTGAACTGCGACGTAATTGTGAAGTAATTTCTGAAATAAAATTTTATTTATTTCGCTGCAAAAATTCAAATTCGAAGAAGAAGTATTTACCATTCACATTAACACAATTGTACAGAAATCGTAATGACCCTACTTGCAATTCACAAAATACAACTGTAATCATTTATGCTTTGCATCATTTCTTCGCTTAGCTTATTTCGATATATTCGACAAAAGCGCTGAGGCATCAAAAAGTGATTGGGAATGTCGTACGGAACGCTTGAATGATCTGTGGAAGGAGTACATGGCAAACGTCAATGCGTTGACGGAGAAGTGCGATGGAGACGAAAAACTTGCTGCGGAAATAGGAGAAGAAGCTGAGTTATTCAAATAACGAATGCTCATTACGAAGAGTAAATTGCGTGGACGCATTGCTGAAAATGACAATGCTACGATCACGCTCGAATCAACGCGACTGTATGCAAACGTCGGTAGTATTTTGTCATCACAAACTGAAATTTTGCACAACTTGTCAAGACAAGTAAATGGCAGCAGTGTGAATTGCTTACCGAAACTCAAGATCAAGCAATTTAATGGTGATTTAACTGAAAGGAAAACGTTTCACGATTCGTTTGTCAGTGCGATTCACAACAATTCAAACTATACGCATTGCCAAAAACTGCAACTGTTAGGCTACCTAACTGAACAAACGTTCGACATAATAGGAAAAATACCAGAGTCTAATGAAAACTATTCAGAAGCGTGGATGAAACTGTGCGGACGCTTCAATAAATTGGGAGTTATCGCAAATACCTACGTTGGAGATTTCTTAAGCTTGACACCAGTGAACCAGCAATCGGCTAAGGAAGTGCGAAAACTTTTTGATGGTGCAGACAATATTGTACGTGGATTGAGAGCATTGGGCACTGCAGCGGAGAAGTGCGACATATGGCTAATTAATATCCTACTATCTAAATTAGACTCAACCACGAAACAGGAATGGGTAAAACTCTCAAAAACTGATTCGAACTTTCCAACATTTGTTGAATTTTCACAGTTTCCTGAAACAACATGCAGTGCATTGGAGTCAGCCATACCAACATCACCATCACACACAATTCATCGTACAGTAGTAAAAAGTCATCAAACTACAGTAGACATGCAGCCAAGATGTGTGAAATGTAGCAATGTACACAATCTGTCGCAATGTAGTGTGTTTCTGGATATGAACACCCAAGATCGGAGAGAATTTGTAGCCAACGAACGCTTATGTTATAACTGTTTGACATCACTGAGTTTTGCATGAAGAGAGCGAACAACAACAACAGCAATACCAAAAGCAAAACGATACAACGGTGAATGTGAATTTCAATGCGCTGCCGAAAATTAACAGACTGCTACCGACAGCCGTTTGCAGTGTAAAAGACAAATATAACGAGCAACAACAATGTCGTTTACTGTTAGACAGCGGTTCTGAAAAAACAATTATTTCTGAAATCTGTGTGCGACGCCTCTTACTTCGGTGTAAAAATTCAAGAATTGCGATTAGCGGTTTAGACAATGCAGCGACAGGCATACCACGCGGTTGGGTTTCAAGCCGATCCGTTTTTCTATGTACCATCGACCATCGATATACTACTGGGGAACGAGAAATTCTTCGAAATTTTAGAAGGGGATAAAATCACTGCCGACAACAGACAGCTATTTGCATTTTCGACGACATTGGGCTGGATAGTTGGCGGCGATTTAATGACTTCTACAAATAATCAAACACTATCGGTTTTCGCAACAAGCTTAGATATCGATCGCACACTCCCACAATTTTGGGAAACAGAAGAAGTTCATGGACCGATTCCGCAAACAGACGACAAGCAACAGGCAGAGGAAATATTTATACACACTTATACACGGGAAGCAAATGGAAAGTTTAGTGTCGAGTTACCATTCAAACACAAATACAAAGACTTTGGGAATTCTTACAAGCTTGCGCTAAAACGACTTCACTCAACGCAGGCTTGCTGCGAACACAGACATCAAGGAACAATACACAAAATTCATGGAAGAATATTTAGAGCTACAACACATGGAGAAAATAATAAACAACGAAATTCACAAACTATCCAGCGAGTGTTATTATTATATATTATTATTATTACCGCACTATCCTGTTTTTAAAACTGACAGCACGACAACGCGTTTGAGGGTTGTATTTGATGATTCGGGTCACAATGGTCACCATCCGTCACTGAATGACACGTTGCTCGTTGGACCTTCACTTTCGCCGTCATCGATTTATTATGTCTGGTGATGTAGAGAAAAACTACAGGATGATTCTCATACATAAAAAACACAGAGTATTTTGTGGCGCTCGTCTGTGGACCAGCCGGTACAACACGACAGACTTAAGACTGTAACCTATGGGACATCGTGCGCACCTTTCCTAGCCGTACGAGTTTTGGAAAAACTTGCTCGTCAGTTATCAGACTCATATCCATTGGCTGCACAGGTTATACTTAAGGATATCTATATGGATGATGTTATGACTGGAGCTGAAACAGCTGATGATATACTCAAACATTCATAGCGACTTAGTGAGTGTTGTTAAAGCTGCGGGCATGAATCTACGAAAATGGAGTAGCAATTGCGATAGTTTACTCAGCTAAGCTGCTTGGTCTCAGATGGAATGCAGCAAAGGATGCATTAGAGTTTCGAGTTTCGGTTGCCAATACTCCAATTGTTACAAAACAATCGATTTTCGCTCCGTTGGGTTTGTACAATACTAATTAAGATCAAGATCTTTCAAGAGCTGTGGCTGACTGAACTAAGCTGGCAAGATGAAGCACCCATAGACAGTGCTGAGCGCTGGATCAAGCTTCGAAGTACACTTTGAACGCTTAATTCGCTCAAAATTCCTAGAAGAATTATGTGTGCACGCGGCTATAATGAAGGTCCCTGATTGGCTTCGTACCTCAAGAGAGCAATGGCCAAAATCGCTAGGACTAGAAGCAATTCCGCAAAACCAATTAGAAGAGCGTAAGAATCGATCTCCGCAAAAAATTAATCTTTTTCTTATATCTACAGACAATCACGTAATTCTGGGTTCATTATTGCCACGCATTTCCAATTGTTCGCGATTGGTGCGCGCTACGTCTTATTGCCTACGTTTTTTGGGACGGCTTCGACAAAAGGTCTACGATCCATGGCTGACGTCATGTGAGCTGCAAGAAGGCAAAAGTTTTATAATCCGTGCTGTGCAAGAGGCTACTTTCGCCGAAATAAGTGCGCTGAAAAAGCACACTAGTGTTGGCAATAGAAGTCATGGCATTTTTTTGGATTGAACAGGCATACTACGCGTAGGCGGTCGAATTGGCAACTCATCAGTTTCGTTCGATATAAAGCTTCCAATCATTTTAACATCGAAACACATTGTCACTGAAATGATCGTAATGCGCACTAGCGTGGCTCAAAATTTAAGAGAGCAACGTACCCGTTTTTAAATCACAAAAAAGTAAGTACGTATTTTTTTTTTTTCAAAAATTTTTAGTATAAATGGTGCCTGAAGAGACCTGAAGTTTCCCAAACAAATTGAATAGGGAAAAAATCACTTTTTAGAATTTTTTGAATAATTTTTCAGGGTCAATAAAAATGTTAAGTTAAACTTATAACACTTGTAGAGGACACTTCAACGAAGATTTTGATGTATAACACTTACGGATTTCAAGCCGCTCTGCTCCAAAATTTTCCTTATGAGATTTGAAAGTTCTGTAAGTTGACTCTTTTTGTACATTTCACCGGTTTTCTAAAAAAAAAATATTACTATTGGTTTACTACAGACATCTGTGAAACATATTTCATTCCGTTTTTATTGGTTTCATTATCCATTCACAGTAAAGTATCATTTTGAAGTAATAGCCGTGGCGGTGTGATTACGGCGTCAAACCCATAAGTGTTATACCTCAAAATCTTCGTTGAAGTGTCGTCTACAAGTATTATAAGTTTAATACCCTGAAAAATTATTCAAAAAATTGTAAAAAGTGATTTTTTCCCCATACAATTTGTATGGGAAACTTCAGGTCTCCGCAGGCACCATTTATACACAAAATTTTTGAAAAAAAAAAAAAATACGTACTTACTTTTTTTTCATTTAGAAACGATTTGGGGGGTACGTTGCTTTCCAGCATGTAAAATTCATTTTTCAGTGCATTTTTGAGCCACGCTAATACATACAGCATCTCCATGTCGGTGTGAGCCAACTTATATTTATTCTGCGACAACAGTATTGGATTTTGGGAGCGCGAAACATTGCGAGACATATAGTATATAGTTGTATTACATGCTTCAAACTAAGAAAATCAACTCAAGCTCAACTTATGAGTGACTTACCAATGGAGAGAGTACGATTTCAGCGGTCATTTAGCAAGGTGGGCTGCGACTATGCTGGGCCCATTTTGCTCAAAGTAGAAGTGGGAAAGCAGCCGCGTAAAGTGAAGGGCTATATCTCGCTTTTTGTGTGCTTTATAACAAAGGCAATGCACATAGAACTCATTGGCGATTTAACGACAGATTCGTTTATTGGAGCTCTTGATCTTTTTATTGCACGCCGAGGGAAGCCAGTCGAAATCTGGTCTTACAACGCCACAAACTTTGTTGGTACAAAGAGAAAGCTCGACGAAATGCACCATCTAACGCAGCACAGGAGCTCTTTGTTAGCTGATTTTCTGTCTCAAAACGATATCACATGGCGATTCGTACCCCCAGCATCTCCTCACTATGGAGGGTTATGGGAGAGTAGTGTTAAATCAGTCAAAACACACATTAAACACGCAATCGGCGGTACGACGTTAATTTACGAACGTCTGTATGCATTGCTAACCAGAATTGAATCACATCTTAATTCTAGGCCTCTAAGTCCAAGCAACGATGGCGAAATTGATGCGTTGACGCCGGCTCATTTTTTAATTGGTCAACCGTTTACAGCACGGTCAGAACCACTCGCCGACACGACAGCTAACATCAGTCCTTTAAAGCAGTGGGACAAGGTCAAGCATATGGCACAGGGTTTCTGGAACCGTTGGCATGTAGAATATCTAACCAGTTTACAGCAGCGTTAAAAATGGCGCAATGAAGAAGATAATGTGAAAATAGACGATATTGCACAGGGGCATTACGATTTCTGTATGCAATTCACAAAATACAACTGTAATCATTTATACTTTGCAACATTTCTTCTCTTAGCATATTTTTCATACGATTTAATTTTATGAAGTTAGTTCAGTTTAACGTTGTGCAGCAGCATCTCTGCTTTATTGAATACGAGTAAGTTCTAACGCGCCCGTTCCTAATTATTATTCTCATATCCCTTATCCTCCTCCACGTTCTCAACCCATCTTTTTTCGCCTTCTCCTATTTTGATGTATTGATCTAAGAACCATTAATATCAACATATGTATATTTCAAATCAATCAATCAACCGGTCTGCGAGTTTCGAAGACCATAGAGTTAAAATGGTAATCAATTGAGTAAAAACTTCTCTTGTGTTCCCTTACTCCATCTATAGAGCGTCAAAGTTATCATCTTTAAATTTTAAGTTTCCATAATTTGCCCTCAAGCTGCCCTTTCAAAACAAAAAACCATTGCGAGTCAGTCCGAGGACTCGCGAACGTTGATGTGATAACACACAGTAATTGTACATATCACGAAAATGGATCATTTTATATGAACAATAGAAAACTTAACCGCAAAAAAATTTTTCCAAAAAAATTTAAATTTTTCAAAAAAAAGTTCAAAATTGTTCAAAAAAAGTTAAAAATTTTTCAAAAAAAAGTTCAATATTTTTCAAAAAAAAGTTCAAAATTTTTCAAAAATAAGTTCAAAATTTTTCAAAAAAAGTACTAAATTTTTCAAAAAAAAAGTTCAAAATTTTTCAAAAAAACATATCCTGAAAATGTCAAATCAATCGGACTGTTTGTATCCAAGAAATTAAGCTTTTTGCAAAATTTGGATGGTAAGCGCCACCTAGCGGAGAAATTTTGAAGTGCGAACCGAAAAGATATCACTACCATCATATCCCGAATCTTTCAAATCAATCCGACGGATAGTTTCGGAGTACATACAGTACAAACCTGCAGTCATTCATTTTTGTATGGGAGGTGCCACGCCAACTTTATATGTCTAAACTATATATGGCCCATAGATGGACTAAGTCCAAATTTCAAGAAGATCGGTCCACAGGTCTAGCGTCGAGCCTGTTTACAGTCTTCTATCATCAATGCTCTGTTAACTCATTTTTACATATAAAAGAGAGTTGATTTTGTATGGGCGGTGCCACGCCCACTTTCTATATATGTAAACTATATATAGCCCACAAATCCCTCCTGATAGCCAATCTTACTCTGTCAAAATTTCAAGAAGATCGGTCCACAGGTCTATCGTCCAGCCTGTTTACAGTCTCATATCATCAAAGCTTAACAGAGCACTGTTAAGTGTTGACACTGTTAAATGTTTAACACTGTTAAAGTTAACAGTCATTCTAAAACTGTTTCAAATTTAGCTCCGTACGCAAAGATGTTATCACATCAAACATGGAAAAAAAATCACAACAGCAAAAAGAGAATTAATTCATTTCACTTTTTAACAAATTCATATTCTTTGTTTAAACTGCAACAGATTCTATAATTTGGCCACCAAGCGGCCGAAGTTTATTAATTTCTATCATAACCAATTAATCAGAAATATTCAAACAACCCCTAATAGTATGCTACACGAAAATAGCAATTTGACTCTACATAATAATAAACTTCAAATCGACGCCAGCGCCTCTAACAGCAATAACAATAAAAAAAAACGCAATCTCACAAAAACTGAATAAGTTGTTATAAGATGACACTTACATGAAGTTTTTCAACCAAATTCTTCGACTAAGGGTTTTCAAATCCCTGCCCAGTGATATGTCGTCAATGTCGTGCCGTCAATACTGAATTAACGACACCGAATTGACGACGTGTCGACAATAGCACATTCACTAATTATTTATTAAAAGTACAATGAAAAAAAATTGAAAAATAAATCAGTCCAATCAAATTAAACGATTTAAACGTTTATATTTATTTTGTGAAAATAATTTTAACATTCATATCAATTATATTAAATATTATCAAACTAGTAAGTTCTAACGCGCCCTAAGGCGCCCGTTCCTAATTATTATTCTCATGTTCCTTATCCTCCTCCAGGTTCTTAACCCATCTTTTTTCGCCTTCTCCTATTTTGATGTACGGATCTAAGAACCATAAAAACAATAAAAATAATAACAAAATTTTTTTTTTTCAATTGTTTGCTTACATTTATTTTTTAACTGCCATTCGAAGTTAGAACTGCAAAGGTAGCCAACGAATTAAAAAAATTACTTTTACACTACTTTGCCTTTTTTTATATGAAGTGTTACTTTCTTCACCAGGTCAGAAAGGAAAATTTGTTTGTTTATAAAGATATTTCGATGAATTTCTTATTTAAGCTTTTTCCATCAATTCTATAAAATAGGAAAAAGAATCATCAAAATCGGATAAATATAAGATATAGCTGCCATATAAAAGTTCCAAAAATCGGTCGAACAGTTCTTGTAAGGAAAACTTTTTTATATATGGCTGTATTTCGATGAAATTTCGTATTTAAGATCTGATGATATTTAGATATATATAATTTTTTTTTTTTAATTTTAACTTTTTTTTTTAAATTTTTAACTTATTTTGAAAAATTTTGAACTTTTCTTTTTTAAATTTTGAACTTTTTTTTAAAAAATTTTGAATTTTTTTTTGAAAAATTTTTAACCTTCTTTGAAAAATTTGATTTTTTTTTTAAATTTTGAACTTTTTTTTAAAATAATTTCGAACTTTTTTTTGAAAAATTTGGAAGTTTTTTGAGAAATTTTTGAATTTTGAAAATAACGATCTTGCCTCCCGCATTTTCGAAAAAAAAATGGATCAATAATACCAGCAGTCCAAAAAACCGCACCAATCAGTGCATCGTTCAGGGTGCGTTGGCGTTTTAACAGTCATACAATTTCTATTCATAACACAGTTGAGTTGATATAATCAAAATAACTAATAATATTCATATGAACTTTCGGTAGTCCTCCGATACATCTGCAGGTGAATGGTATAGAATCTTCGGTGCACGCCGAAGATACTATTCTGCCCCGCCTTACTGGTTTCATTTGTTTTTTATATATTTTTGTTTACATTCTTTGCGCTCTTTGTTTTTTCTTCTTCTTATTTTTTAATTTGGTTCTCTCATCGCTGCAAACTGTCAAACTGTCGTAACGCGGCGTAGAATATCTAATATCAACAGATATCTACACTACTCCACGTCTCATTACGTTCGTTATAACTGACTCCCTGTCTTTTCATACAAATAGATGCTTAAGTGAAAGTTCTTATGGAAAGTCTACGTCACGCTACGTTTTTTTTTTTTTGTGCTTTACCTGCATTTGTAGTAGGATTTGGTTGACAAAATATGGTAAGCCTTATATTGTCAGGTTAACAAGGTTTTTATTATTGTATACAATATTTATAGCAACACTTTCTACATCCACTCTTTAAGCCAAAATTTTTCTGACTTAACTTGGAGTCGAACCCAGACCTTCCGTATGAGTGGCTAGCATGCTAACCACTTGCTTTTTGAATATATGATATAAATATTTAATATTAATAATAATAAAAACAAAATCTTATTTTTATAAAAAAACCTCATTTTCATTATATAATCTTGGTGTTTATTTTTTCTTATTATTTTTTTTCATTACATTATAGATTATTTTTTATATTAAGGTAAGCTTTATTTCAATATTAGGGCATAGGTCAGATTGATATAAAGAAAGTTAAATATCAATTTTTATTAGATTTGCATATATGTATAAGGTTTACTGGATTATAGTTTTATATTTGTTTTAGTTGATTATACTTAAAATGGCTGTTGATAATAATATGATTATGGATTGGGAAGAGAAATATATAAAAAAAAAAAAAAAATAAACACCAATATTAAATAATAGAAACTAAGTTTTTTTTTATAAAAATAAGATTTTATTTTTATTATTATTAATATCAAATATTCAAAAATATAATATATAATAAATAAGTAAACAGGTTTTCAAAAATAATAATCAAAATATGGTTAAAATATCAAATATGTATTCAGTGAAAACCATAAATTCATGCGTGCGAAACATAAACAAGCTAAACACATCTTGCCGTCACAACGATTCAGCATCAACCACATACTATACAGACGCGTAACTTAGCAGCTGATCGAGCAAAGTCGAAAATTTTTCCATTTTTTATGTGCGTTT
>JAWNPW010001694.1:0-10545 GCA_035078745.1 Diastata ussurica
GAATACTTAGCTGATGGCTGTGTGGAAGCCGCTGGGCTGCGTGACGTCTCGATCTTTGGATGCGCAGGAGAAAAGAAAAGAGCCAACATGGCGTGGCGCGGCCTTTTATCAGGTGCCGGCCGTGGGCACGCGCGAGACTCGAAATAGTGGCGCAGTCCAGCGACTTTCACACTGCCAGAGCAATATAACAAAAAAAAGTACATTATTCTATTGTACAAAAAAATAAAATTTATATAAAAAAAAGAAACAAATACTTGGTGTTGACGTATGAGGCGTCAACAGCAGTCTTCGCTTTGAAATAACTGTTTGACTGTCTTTCAGTTGGTATGCAATGTAGTGCCACAGTTCTTGAGATATCAATTTGCAATTTGGCATGGAGTCTTTTGTTATGACATTTCACCCGAGAAACTTGTCCGGATCGGCTGAGATTTAGATATAGCTACCATACAAAAGTGTCAAAATCTTATATGGAAAACTTTTTTGCTTGTGGATATATTTCGATGAAATTTCGTATTTAAGATTCGTTTATCAATTTCATAAGATAGAAAAAAAAATCATCAAAATTAGGTACAGTTACCATACAAAGTGACAATTTCACTAGTCGTCCTTCCTCTTTTTTTTTCTGAATAAAAAGAGTTTTGTACGGAAAACTTTTTTGTTTATGGAGATTCTTCCACGAAATTTTTTAAATAAGATTTTATTATTATTTCCATTAGATACAAAAAAATTATCCAGATCGGATAATACTTAGATATATCTGCCATACAAAGTGGCAATTTCAAAGGTCGTTTTCTTTTTGCGAATAAAAAGTGTCTTATGTGGAAAACTTTTTTTTTATGGAGATATTTCGATAAAATTTCGTATGTAAGACTTTTTTTTATCAATTCCATAAGATAGAAAAAAGAATTATCAAGATCGGATGATATTTGGAAATACCTGCCATAAAAGGTCCTTTTCTTATTTGGTTTTAAGATTTGTTTTGTATCTACAGATTGTGAGTGATATTAAGAGAACGAATGGTGTAGGATAAATGGTATGTGGAAATTTTTAGACAATTGATCCTTTGTAAGACACTGGATTTGTTGGAAGGACTCAGATCCTTTAAAAAATTTTCACCTTTTTTTGGAAGAATTTAAACTTTTTTTTGAAAAATTTGGTCGTTTTTTTAAAAATTTTGAACTTTTTTCGAAAACTTTTCAACTTTTTTTTATAGTGTAAAAGCTTCGGTGAACGCCGAAGATACTATCCTGCTACATAATTGAAGAAGAACGCTTTTTGATAGAGTCATTTGGTATGGCAGGTATATCTAAATCTGATTCGAAGCTTAAATACGAAATTTCATTCAATTGACTTAATAAACAAAAAAGTTTTCCATATAAGGGCTTATTCGACCGATTTTGAAACTTTTGTATGGCAGCTTTATGTAAATCTGATCCGCTCCGGTCAAGTTTCTGCTTGTGAACTGAACTGACATAAAAGAATTTCAGCTCGATATCTCAAAAACTGAGGGACTAGTTTGCATACCAGTGGACAGACAAACAGACAAGGCTAGATCAAGTTTTATATCGATGCTGATCAAGAAAATATATACTTCATGTGGTCTGCGGTGCTTCCTTTCAAGCGTCACATACATCCTATTAAAGTTAATATACCATTTTCACCTTTGACAATTTTTATCCGATCCTGATAATTTCTTTGGATATCTTATGAAATTGCTAATAGTAAAACCTTATATATATAATTTCATATAAATATCTTTATGAACAAAAAAGTTTACACAGATTGAAACATTCTATGTACCGCTATCGGTATAATTTTGCGAATAATTTTCTTTTCAAATTGAAAATAAATGTAACATTAACAATTTTTGTTATATATGTATGTGGGCAATTTACACCAAACCAATCAACCAAATTTCTCAAACCAGTAGAGTAGTTTCTTTCAAGACAAGACAAAACGAAAAATGTGTTTACTTTGCTTGATTTCATCACTTCACATTTCTTCTTACAAAATTCGCAACCACTTTACACGTATTTTTAATGCGCTTATTAATAATGGTCAGAGTATCAACGATAGCATGCTGCGCGTGTCGAAAGACGGCGGTAGCGACATCGTATAACTGAGAAAATTGCGGACGAAAGTCGATAAACAACAACAACAACAACATCAAGCAAAAACAAAACGGCATGACAAGAACTGAAAAAAAATTTACAATCCACGAACAAGAAAAAAAAGCACACAAAGAGAATGAAAAAACAATAACAATCTGATTTTGTGATAGTTGGAAAGTTTTTTGACTGTATCAAAAATTTTTTTCAATTTGTTTTTCGATGGTTAGAAAATGATTTTTCTGTAGCAGACGAAATTTAGTCAGACCCCTATTCGCACTTTTTCTTGCTGCTGTGTCTATGAAAAATCCAGTTTTTTTTCTAATTCAGTCTCTCCATGTATTTCAGTGGAGTTTTACATATGAAAAATATTACGATAAAAAATTTATAACTAAAGTTTTGATGTTTATTGATATTTTGCAGAACAACGAATTCATTGAATGACTTGCAATAAAAAAAGTTATTCAAAGTTGTCTGGACAAATGTCGCACTGGAAACTAAAAATACGATGTGCAGAAAATTTTGGGCTCTTCCCAGAATCTTGGGATCAATATAACTTAAAAAATTCATTTAATACATTTTTATTTGCATTATTTCGGCAAGCAAATTCCCACCGAATCAGATGAGCATGGTGAGAGGTACCATTTGAAATGGTAGTGGCATTTGAAATGAGATTTACACATCAATTTTCTGAATTTAAAAGCATTTTATTTTCAAATTAGTCTGCATATTATTATAACGATTTAAAAGAAAAAATGCACCATACGCAGTCTTAGCTGATTTGATTTGTTGGTGGTCAAATAATATGTTCGAAAAACAAAGGAATGTGAAAAAAATTTTACCGGATGTGACATATTCAGATAATTCTGATTTTGATAATCCAGAACCATCATTAAAAAAATCGAAACCAGAATAAACATGGATCGACATGTATACAACAAAAACTGTTGAAAACTTCTAATTTTCCATCTAATAAATAAAATCCGCACAATTTTATCGACTACGTGAATGTTTCTCATATAATCTTTATAATATGAATAATAACCTTTCCGATGAACATATCAATGCTGATTTCCAATCTGTGAAGAGAAGAAATTTAGCCACATTACGCAAAAAGTTTCAAAATTTCTTTTCAACATTTCATAAATTTTGACGTCTTGCATGCAGGCTTCTTTTTAAATTGTTGCTCAGTGTGATAAAACCTTATATAAATAAATTCATCTAAATATCCTTATAAACAAAAAAGTTTTCCATATAAGACATAATTTTTATTCGAAAACCAGTAATATAGCTGAATAGTATCTTCGTCGTGCACCGAAGCTTTTCTTTTTTCAATGCAAAGATGTAGATTTTCAAAAATAAATTAGGAATTTTTTTCAAAAAAACGTTAAAAATTTTTCAAAAAAAGTTTCTAAATTTTCAATAAAATATTTAAAATTTTTCAACATCACCATATCCTGAAAGTTCCAAGTGAATCGGACAGTTATTTTCGGAGAAATACCTATTTTTGTAAAATTTCATTGTCATTTGGTATGCAGCTATATCTAATTCGGATTCGATCTTAATATTATAATTATAATATTTTTATTAACACCAACCCTCGTAACCTTAGGTCTGTGCCGTTTTTTCGTCTTAACACTCACCGAACGGATTATGGCAGCAATGAACCAATGTCTAGAATGCTTCGACTAGCAAACAGCATTCCAAATGTGTTTGACTTTCACCACACAAAATTTAGCTTGAAGAATACCCTATCTCTAGCTACTTCCGCTCCATCCTATTCCTAATTAAAAGAAAAAAAAAAAAAAAGAAAACAACCTTGTGAGTTCCACAAGGTTGTGATACGTCGTGTTCTGCCCGGCTACCATCAACCAAAAAAAAAACCCTGTCCCCATAAAATTAAGTATAGATTTAAGTAATTTCTTGTATTAAACAAATAAATAAATATTTTTTTTTTTTTTTTGCGATATCATGGAATTGATAATAAAATCTTAAATACGAAATTTCATCGAAATGTCTTTAGAAACAAAAAAGTTTTCCGTATAAGGGCTTTTTGACCAATTTTGATATTTTCGAATGGGAGCTATATCTAAATCTTACCCGATCTTGCTGAAACTTTCTGGTGAACTGATATAAAAGAAGAATCCATGCAAAAAAAAAAAGGAATTACGCCTATTGATATTGTTGGGATATTTGAAAGGATATTTATAGTGACAGCGGTGCCAATGTTATCGGTGCTGACAAAGTGTTACATTCGAACACACGTAAATTTACTGAATCCATTGTAGAGGATATTAAATTATTAATTAAATTTTAAAATTCAAAAAGTATTAAAGACATATATATGATAAAGCGAGAGGACGCTAATAATATATACACAATAATTTACATCAAGTTAATCTTAGGTAAACAAAAGTGAAATATTAAAAGTTTTAAACTCGAAAATAAAACTGCAAACAAACTGATCATTCGTATATGACAAAGCAAAACAAAGAAAAAATAGTAAAGAATGAGCGTACCTTACGCTCTCCAACAAAACCATTAAGTGTTTTCCACTAACAATAACCACAACAACAAAACATCTTCAAATATGTTGGCAGCTCAAACGAACAACAACATTAATACATCTACATCACATCTGAAAATTTACACGAAGGGAGTAAGGGTTTGTTCTCCAGCTATCCTAAGTTGAAACAACAATAACAGTAATATCGTTCAAAACAGTAAAATTCGTTTTCAAAAATTGCAACACATAATCGTGGAGCTAATATAATCAGCATCTATCTCTGCAAATCTAGTGCAAGCGGAAAGCGAGCATTCTAAAGCAACAATACAAAATGTCTTCGCAATAACTTCACTATTACACCCGAAAATCTTTTTCAATGCAGCAACTGTCAAAAATATGGGTATGCTGGAAACCATAGTACGAATGGCTGCAAGATCTCCGAAATTGAAGGTTTAATAAAATGTGCTGACTGCAAATTATAAAGTATGCTAAATATACAAGTTCCCTAAAATACAACGTTCCCGTCATTTAGAGAAAAAGAAAAAATCATCAACCTAATAACGAACCTGTCATCCAAATCCAGGTACAGCCCAGCTTGAGCAACGCAAGTGCAGCTGCCCTAACCAGTGTCACTTATCCACTCACTCCAGAATCAAACCAATTTGAGATCGAAATTAATAATAATAGTCTTCTCAGACTTCTCCAATATCCAACTTTATTATAAGAAAGGTAAATTTATAATAACCGCAACATATAGCCCGCCAAGACACAAAGTATCAAAAAAAGAATACATTCAGTATTTTCAAACGCTGGTCGTCAGCCAACATGTAACACCTAGGTGTACGTGCCGTAACTGTTGTATACTGTTGGTAGTGCGACTATATCCTCTACGTGGGGGCGACTTGAAACAGGCCCCGAGTAAGGTCATGTCTCAGCACATGGGTGCTGCCAAATCGTAGTCGGGCGGAGAGACGCCAACTTTCTTAAATTAAGTACCCTAATCCAAGGTGGAACAGCATATGCCGAGGGATGCGTGGCCAGGGTGGTGCCTGGTTAATAATATGCGGACTTGGAGTGCAGTGGCGAAGCCCCATTTTAATTTATGCCTTACTTCGCTGACATGACCAGGTGGAAAAGGATGGTGCCAGCCGAAAATGACGAGCGTCGCTACAGCGAAGTGGCGCGTGACTATCTACATCTGGTCCGCCTGAAGCTCGGGCTAATCCAAGCAAAGGAGATCCCCAAAAGGGCTCGTGCTCGCATCTGGTTGCCTAATATGCAGCTCCACCACTCCAAGCTTCTTGCTTGTCTGCGTCGACAAAACCCGACGGTACGGATGGATGACTGGGTAGTACTCAAGACACAGGAACCGCAAGGCACCAGTCAATCCATTCTTCTGATCATAAGTGAGGAGGACCAGGTGGAGGACGCGCCATATCCTAACCCGCCGGCCACAACATGTTCATTTCGCGGGCGAGCTCAAGTTCTCGCAAGTAAACGCGAAACACTCCAAGTATGCCTCAGGCAATCTTGTTGTTCTCCTAAGCGAGGAGGACATCGACTTCGTCCAGCAGCCCTGGGTCAACTATCTGACCGTCAAAGACCTGTGTGGCAGGATATAAGCTGCTCTACGCGATCTCCGATGGTAAGCCTAGAGCGAGTATCTTAGCCAAAAAACAGCTCAATGTTTATATTTTCACCGAACTTAGCTCTCCCGATATGACAGTTGTCAGGCTGGTTGATGCCTTCGGCAAAATTTACATTATTGCATCCGCCTGCATGCCGCATGATTTCTCTGCACCACCAGAAGCGGTGGAAAGGCTGGTGAGCAGCGTGCAGGCGCAGAGTCTTCCGCTAAGTCTGGGATGTGATGCCAACGCCAGGCATACACTCTGGGGCAGCAGCGATACAAATGAGAGAGGTGAGTTTTTATTTGATATCATTATAAATTCAAACCTTTCGACATGCAACCGGGGCAACTCTCCTACCTTTATTTTTCCTAGTTAGGATGCTTTGCAGGCTTGGGAGGAAGTTCTTGACATAACTCTGTTACCAGATAGTAATAATTGTGTAATAAACAACTGGAGGGTATCAGATAAACAGTCTTTCTCAGACCATTGCTATATTCTCTTTGACGCTAGCATATCGGTTCCAAGCCCGAAACCGCTACATAGTCCCCAAAGAATCCAATGGGTTAAACTTGGGTCTACTCATCTCCCTTCATCTCACTCAGCAGATTAGCTGGAGGCTCAGGCTTCCAAATTCGAACGGCAGTCTTTAATCTCTATTATGCAAACAAGAGCTGGCATTCGGACGGTGTGGCCACAGGGTCTCTGGTGAAATCTCTAGAACTTCTCGTCAGATATCATTTTCCGGGCGATGACACGCAAAACAACTCTACCTTGTCAAGTAGGCAGGGTCTCAACTCTGAAGCGATCAAGAAGATAGTCACAGTATACACAATCTCCTGGTCTAACAGATCGTTTTCACCTTACAAGCGTCCAGGCCCAGACGGCATTCTCCCAATGATGATTCTGCAGCTGAGAAATGTCGATATTAGATGGCTTGGGTCTTTTTTCACCAGGCATGGAGACGGGTTAGAGTTATCTTCATACCTAAAGTTGTAAGACGGTGTCAAGTCTTCGTAAAAGATTTCAGGCCTATATATCTTTCATCTTTCGCCTTGAAAACACTGGAGCGTGTTATAGACACTCACCTTCGGGAATCTCTGGGGGGCAAAATTTCTTTTGCTCAACCTGTCTATCTGAAAGGTAGGTCAACGAAAACGGGCCTTCATGAGGTAGTACGAATTATGAAAAGATCTCTGTACTTCAAACAATTCACTCTGGAAGCTTTCTTGGACATTGAGGGCGCCTTCAACAACGTTACATCGGAAGCAATCCTGAGCTCTCTGTATACTACAAAATCTAAACCAGGGAGGAGTTAAAGTAGTTGCTTATGCGGACGACGTGGCAGTTTTGGTGTCAGTACCGTTTCCATCCGTGATTAGTGAGATCTTGGAAGGTGCTCTGGGAAAGCTGAGTGACAGGGTCGCTTGTTGCGGTCTGGGAGTGAATCCAGGGAAAACGAAGCTGATGCTAGTTACTACGAAGACACGCCAAAACACCAACTTTCACTCTTCCCTGTGGTAACGGTCAAAGACTTGAGCTCTCCTCTAGGGCCAAGTATATGGGAGTTCTCTTAGATCCTAAGCTAAATTGGTGGGCTAACATAGATAAACGAGTTAAGAAGGCCTGCATTGCTTTCTACTCGTGCGAAAAGACGTTTGGGAGGAAGTGGGGTCTTACTCCCAAAATGGTTCTATGGATGTACACTGCTACTGTACGTCCCATTTTTTTATACAGTTCGATCGTTTGGTGGCCGGCCCTTTGTAAGAATTATAACGTAGTGAAGCTCGCCCGAATACAGGGAATGGTCTGCGTTGGAGTTACGGGAGCCATGAGATCATGCCCCACAGCGGCACTAAGTGTCATTCTGCATCTGTTTCCGATCGAGCTTCATATAAAGTCCGTCGCATTGGTGAGTGGTGGTGGATGCTAGGTAGCGCGATACTCGATAATCTTATGACACAATCAACCGATTATATGATACCGAGGCTTAACTTCGGTAGCAAACTCCGTATCTGTTTTCCAGCAAGAGCTGACTGGGACAGGGGGTCAGTCGAGACGCGGGCGGACCTGTCCTTCTTCACTGATGGCTCCAAAATAGACTGCGGCGTACAGACAGGAGTCTACTCTGAGGCACTTGGGATAAGAAAAGTCTTTCATCTTCTGGGATCGTCCAGCGTCTTCCAGGCTGAAGTTTTTGCCACAAAATGGCTTGCAAGCTGATCCTTCGTGAGATCCTCAGCAACACAAACATATCCATTTTCTCGGACAGCCAAGCTGCGAAAAGCTTTGTCCTCCAACACCACCAAATCCAAACTGATTGCAGATACCAGATCTCTTCTCGAGACAGCCTGCAACAAGGTTAACATAATCATCGTACGGGTTCCCGGACACAAGGACGGCAACGAAATCACGTCTAAACTTGCCAGGGAAAGCTCTGACATGACCTCACAACCGGAGTGTAACATAGTCCCTATAAGAGTCATCCGTAGCGAAATTGAGTCACATTTCTTAGCTCCAGCCAATCGCTCCTGGATTTATCTTGGAAGATGTAGGATTGCCAGGTGTCTCTGGGCCAACTACTCCAAAAACAAAACCAATGCCCTCAATTCGAAACCTAGGAAGGACATTGCCCGACTTATTGCGATTATCATGGAATACTGGCCAATTGGCAAACACGCCGAAAGGCTGGAGATTCCCTTCAACACACACTGCACAAGCGGCAAAGAACTGCAAGAGGCAGAAAGCCTGGAACACTTCCTCTGCAGATGCCCTGCATTGGCGAGAGCCCGATAATAATTCCTGGGGAGCTACATAATCAACGAATTATCATCTCTCTCCTGCGTCGACCTCAACTTCATCCTGCGCTTCCTTAACCACACGGGGTGGTTATAAGGGCACTCTATACCCCATCGGGGAGGTTTTACATGAGCGTGGCATCAGAACGGGGCTAAACGCGCTTCTTGGGGACATGGCCACACCAAATGGCTTGGACCAAGGTTCATTAGTGCCGGAGACTTCCACGCTGAACATACAGCGTGGGGATCAAAAACCACCATTAAAAAAGGAAAAAATTTGATTGAAGCTATCCCCTCCGACTTGAATAAAACACCGAACATAACAGACTTCTGCATCATAAATAGCTTTAACATCGAAGATATCCAAATAAGAAGCGACGAACTATCATCCGATTTTTCGCCAATACTTATAACATACCAAACGCAAAGCACCAAAAACATTCAAAACACACAATAACAAAACTAACTTGCGCAATGTTCGCGATTATATTGATTCGAATCTACAAGTAAACAACCCATTAAACACGGAGGATATCGAAAGCTCAATGCTAGAATACAAGCAGTAACACTGCAAACTACACCTACACTGAAAGAAAAATGTGCAATCGCAAACACCTTTCCGAAGCTGAAAAGAAAACAAAAACTTCACAAAAGATGGCAACAAACGGGTTTTCACTCAGAGCAAACCAATCTTACAAAGCAACAAAAAATTTTATAAATTTATTTCAAACAAATGCAAAATGAAATAAAATTTCAAACTATTAAAAAAACTATCACCAACATATAAACTTTTAAATAAAATTATCCACCAACCATCACTTCGAAAAGGAAACAATTTAAAATAATTTAATTTTCCTTAGAGTATAACAAATACTTTAAACTGCATGCAGTTTCAAAGAATAGTTGATCAGGGTTTCGCAAATAGTTAATTAGAGTACCCGAGATTTTTCGAACAATTCAAACTATTAAGCGCTATTTGATTAAACTAAATTTAAATCGCATAGTTGACTATCGAATGAACTACAAATTTTTCCATAAATCAAATAAAAATAACTATGTTATTATTTTCATTATTTTTGTTTTCTTTTTGTTATAAATATTATACATTTAAATGATAAGTGCTACTGAAAAATAATAAATATTTAAATATATAAAAAGAATTTTCGTTCATTCATTGGTTGATTTTTCTTCGCACAATTGGTGCCAATATCGATATTGTGAGACAGTTATTACCATGGGACCGTTATTATTCTTCAAACAAATGAATTTATCTAATACTCAAACCAATAAAATGTAAATCACCGAGTACACATGATCTGTGCTCCCACAATTTTTTTTCAAAGTTGCTGGACCACAAATACTATATACTATACAAATACTATGACATAAAAAATTACTACAAAAAAAAAGCAAGAAATGTAGCAGATTAGTATCTTCGGCATGCACCGAAGCTTCTGTACCGTTGTAGTCGGTTATAACCGACTACTTAAATACCCTTCACCTTC